>JAVQJL010050891.1:0-29056 GCA_036024295.1 Nannoperca obscura
GCCTCCACTTTCCGCCCCCCCCCCCCCCCCCCCCGTCCCCATCTCTGACAGGTGAAGCGGATGACAGTGCAATTTCACACCTCGCTGAGCGAACGACAGATTCCTCTGTGTTAGTGAGGAGGAGAACAAAACATCCTCCTGTGAAGCCACACACGTGCCCCCCCCCCCCACCCCCCGCCCACCCCCAGAAACAGACCGCCACAGACCTTATTGTGGTCACACTTGCGGGTTACACCCTGAGAAAAAAACCCACAATGGCCTATTCATGAGATATGTGTGTACATATAATGACACGTGTCTTTGAAACAGAGAAGGGGGATTTAAGAAGCATTTGTAACTTAATAAAAGATACAGCATTCAAATTTTGAGTTGTCAGCAGTGAGCGCAGCGTTACAGGAGCAAATCTTTTTTTGCCTAATGTGTCTGGAAGTGATCTGACATGAAAACAGGAGGGGGGGGCATGTATGTCTGTGGGTGTTTAAGGGGGTAAGGGGGGTGAGAGGGTGGGGGTCTAGGGAGGCCCAGTTGTTGTAACCTCTGACCTTTTGGCACGCTCCAGGGCCTCCCAGAAGCCACTTCAAAAGCAAAAGCAAAAGCACCCTGCATGGGAGCCCCCCCCTTGTGCCACAGAGAGAACGAGAGAATGAGTGTGTGTGTGTGTGAGAGAGAGTGGGGGGGGCTGTCATCGCTGTCACAGAGATGCATGTACACTAAAACCTACTCGCAAAACAAGCACACAAGTTTGTTTCTGCTTCTGTTTGTGTGATTGTGTTAACCACGCGTCCAGAGCCTCAGGTTACTTTTAATGTCCTTGGACAAGTTGCCACTCCATACATACACCCTCACACTCGTTTGACAGATGCATCCCATAGACGCCAGATATTTGTCGGTTGTTTCATCCTTTCAACTCCCAGTTTCCACTTTTTATTTCTCCTTAAGTAACTTTACCGAATAGCTTTAGTCTGGGAAAACCCATCTTATTCCACTCTGTTTGTTTTATGGCTGCATAACTGCATCAAATAAAACCTAATATACATGTATCATTTTATACACATTTCCTCAAAATTCTGCAAAAAGTAGAGCCTGCATACTGTTCTTTGTTCCATAAGAGTTTTGACCAATCAGATCTTCTTTATGCACTAACTAAACAATCACAATCATGTGATTATTGATAACAGGTTTGAACAATTAGCATACAAAAAATATAGAAAGAAGAAAAAGGGGACAAAAGCAAAATAATTGTTTAAAAAATGTGAAAAATTATAAATTAAATTATATAAAATAAAGAATATATACAAAACAGAAAAGCAGTGAAAAATATTGATTTTTTTTGTTATTTCGATCACACTGTCATCTTTGATTACGTTGTTTTCTGAGGACGTTCATACGTCTGTCTTGGGCTGCAGCCAGTGGCTTTTCAGTTTCAGTCACCTTTTGCAGATTGCTGTCATTTGGGATGTGTATATATAATGTCACCTTTGTTAATGCTGTTTATTGCCTGATAAAGATGTGTGCGGATTCAACTGTTTGCCACGATATCTCCTCTTTGGTTCAGCACCTGTTGAAGAGTTCTTTTGTGAATACACATACTTTTTCTCCTCCACAGGTTAGCATGGCATCTTTGGAAAATCTGGGATCGCAAAAAGAGATTTAAATAAAGTTGTGTGACTTTGGAGAAAAAGTCTGGCTGCACGGCATGATTTGTAATGACCGAGGCACTGGCAGGTCAGAGTTAAGTCCAACTACACACTCTTGCCCTGCACTTTTCATAAAAGGCCTCAGCCTTAATGTCTTTTTAGTGTGTTTTTTTTATTGTCATTCTTTTTCTCTCCTTTCAAATTCATTATTTCTCCTTGCTCTTGGATTTCCACACTGCGTGGCAAAGATTTCCACACACTCACATCGCAAACTGTACAAAAAAAACAACCTTCACCCAAATCCTCACCCCAGTTCCCCTCTCCTCCGCCCTGTCCTGTGGAGCATTAAACGTCAAACAACAAACTCCCATCTCCCCGTCTCTCTCCTCTGCGTTTGCCTTAGCATGTGTGGTCTGATTAGTCGGGCCCCTGTGGTTTAGCTCTGACCCAGGGAGTATGCAGTGCGGTGGGCGAGTGGGTGGGGAGGCAGTTCGACGAGCGTGATGTGCCAACGTGAGGAAACGCGATATCATCCGTGAGCTGTCAGCCTCCAGTGAGAAAGTGGACCCGCAGCGCCGTTGTCATGCCAACCCCCATCCTGCCCTACTTGATCCCCCCCAATTCTTCTCATAGCCCCGCGGCTATTTCTGACCTATGTAAAAACCACCTGACGGTTAACGGGAATCTATCATCAATCTTTTTGACTGACACACACACACACACACACACACACATACATCTTTTACAAACATATACATCAACACAGAGTAACTTCTGCATGCACAATATCGATCCACTACACATAAAGGGAATTCCCTTCCAACTTCAGCCTCCTACAACAGTAGCACGCACTTCCAAGAGACTGAGGGCGGATTGCTCATTTACTTTGGCTGAGTCAGCAGGCGGCAGCCACCTTGGCCAGACAAACTCTTCCTGGGTCTCCTCTGGCCCAGAGAGCAGTAACAAAGCAGCAACAGAGAGACTCGAAGAAGACGGAGGAAAGGGGAAGTAAAACTCAGGTCATGTACTTAAGTACAATCTTGAAGTACTTGTACTTAACATGAGTAATCCAATTTGACTTTACAGCTCTGCTTCTCTTCCCTTCAGAGGGGAATATTGTACTTTTTACTCCATTACGTTCACTTGACAGTTATAGTTAGTGGTTACTTTGCAGATTAAGATGCTAAATGCCTATATAAAGCATATACAGTATACTACATATGTCATATGGTACACTGTTATATATTAAGCTACCCAACAATGTATGAACTAGTCAAAATTATAATTATTTTTATTCATTTCATACATTCCACCATAAGGTTTTGCTTACAATCTCTTACCAACAAACATATATAATAATACTTTCAAAGTGTACATTTTATCAATACCTTACTTAAGTACTACTTTGAATGCAGTTGAATGTATTAGACCATATGTACATGATTGTAATGGTGTCTGGGACAGGTCCAGCTAAGGAAGGAACACATTAAACATGCTGAGAGTTTAAGCAGGACAAACACACATACACACACACAGTGCAAGAGGCAATAGTGTGGTCAGTGGGGGTGGTTTACTCAGTTAGTCCTTCATTTCCTGTGAAGGCACGCTAAAGAAATCAGCAATGTGCTGCAAACGTTTCACAAACAACTGCTGGCCATATTGATGATCACCACTGGCAACATTCCCCAACTGGGTTGATTTGGGCTCGACACTCAACAGATTGAGCTGTGCGAGTCTCTGTGAGCAAACCATCGCACATGTTCTAACTGTCATACCAGTCATCTGCTCAGAGCTCTCTGCATACACTGGGCACACACATATACACAGCGAAATATTGACACAAGCTGCTGGAAGCCTGGATATTTTGTGCAGCAAAATGCACTAACGGCCTTGTCGTTCAATCATTCAAATCTTGGCCTCTCTGGTTCTGTTTTGGTTAATGTCTTGCTGCTTTTGAGGGCCCGAATGCATAACACATGCTAAACGTGTGCACTCATGATAATGCAAGGCAATCTGGAAAAGAAGCAAAGCACGCTGTTATGCATGCATTAAGCACGTGGAGCCTGGGATGCTGATGTAGTCACTATGAGATTTTGAGGAAACAGGTCTTCAAGCTATGACCTCCAGATAATCAGTTTCTCTATGAATACACGCCCTGGAGAATATCCCAGCGACCTATAATGACAGACACCATGAATTCTGGAGTCAATGAGCCTAACAAATGTTAACAATGCAGCCCCTCTCGCCGTCGCCCCCTTTTCAGCCCCCAACCGCCGGGACCATTGTAGCAATTAGTATAATGAATGTGGTTTTGCTGGTAGGTAATCACATACTGTATGGCGCAGCCCCCTCTCCCCACATACAGGCGCTCGGCTATGAATGCTTTGGTTTCATTACAGTCCTCCCCTCCAAAAAAAAAATTCAAATCCACTCACTCCCACTTGCTTTCCCTCTCTCTTTCTCTTCCTTGCAAGCTCGCCTCCTAACTCCTACACCCTTCCTTTCCGCTCCGTTCAAATCTAAACAAAAGACACATCTGGTCTGTCTCTTACCCCCCTTTTCTCCCCTCTCGCTCTCTTTCTCTTTAACTCCCTCCTTGTTTCTACTCTGAGTCTTTTTCAACTGTTTCTATCAGCATAAGAGCAGCACTTTGTTGGTGGGAAGAGCTGGGTGAAGGAGCTTTGTCAGAGGGTCAACCACTCGACTTAAGACTGTCGCTGGAGTCCAACTCGCTGTGAAAGACACCCACTGTAACCTCACAACCTCATGTATACAAACTCCTAACCCACTGTATATTAATCTGCCTTTGTAGAGTCCTCAGAACTGTTTATTTATCCATCATCAGTAAACTACAGTGGTTCCCAAACCCTTTTGGTCTGATGTAGTCCCACAGCCTGCCAGGTGAAGAACATACACTTGCCGTGGTCCAGATGTGTTCAACTGAATGGATTTTGAAAAAGTGGATATTATTAGAATATTTTTATTTCATCATACAATTGAACTGTCAATGTTTAGGTTGGTTTGGTCAAGTTTGTGCTTGCGCTACTTCCTTGGATTGGAAGGAGAATTTCTTCTTCTTTTAGCTATTTCCACCATTTATTTACTCCTTTTACCTAATTATTTGAGATGTTTATTTGTTACTTTAAGCTAACTATTTTAGTTAACAGCTGCGACTTCTCTGCTCGCTTTAAACTACTTTACATGCTCTTTTAAATCGCTACACATAGTGTTCAGGTGTTACAGCTGATGTGGGTATATTTTCTTATTCAAATCATAATTTCTATTTTTTTTTAATTAGCTGAGCTTCTCTGCAATCACTCCATGTAGCTCCTGGCATTCACAACAGAGGTATCCCCTGGGGAATCACTGAACTATAGGATTTTCTAAACCTCTTGCTGGTGAAGCAATGCATGTGAAAAGTGGAACTTTAACACTGGCTGCATCTGTTTTAACTGTGTCACAAGCAGAGCTGGGAACATGTTGCTGGCCAAATTTAGAAGTATTGATTATCTTCTCAAAAGATAACCTCCTTCATCCGCTGTGCCTAGTCAGAGCCCTCTGGGAGTCTCAGGTCTCTATCCATCCCACTGACACCGTCACATACACAAATGGAAGTGCAAGTGTGCACAGCAAGCGGAAAAAACAGGAGGCTTTGACATATGTATGAGGGTGATTGTTGCTTGTCCACAGATGTGCACAAACATGTAAATTTTTTTAATTACATTGTGTTTGTAGAAATCTCCAGCTGTTTGTGTGTAACTTCAACCCTTCATCCCCATAATCACACACTGATCACACAGACTGAATATCAGACTCACTTCAGGGTTCAATTATCAAACTGTCTAGCTGTCCTTCACAACAGGGTCGTTCGGGTCACCATGACTCACAAACTGCTTCACTTTTGCCCCATGAGCTGTCAGCGGACAGCTTCACATCTGTACTCAAGGTGCTATTGTCAGAACAGCAATCTTCTTCTGCCTTTTTTTTGCTTGTCTCTCACTTTTTTAAACCCCGTCTCAACCTTACATCTCTCTTTTTCTCACTCTCTTCCCAGCTCCATTTCTCTTGATTTCTCCCTCCCTCCCTCGGTTTTATATGGAAAAACATTCCTGGTGTTCTACTCGGCTCCAGTGAAACCTGGTGCTTATTTTCAGTGCCCTAAATTGATAGCAAATGTGAGGACAGATCCCTCCTCGTTCACTCTTCCCTCCCTCCATTCCTCCCTCCCCCCACCTCCTCCCTTTTTGGCATCAACAGCGAGGATACGTGGAACATTTTCGTGACCATATTGAACCCTGGGGTTTTATGTTTTTGAAGGTGTTCCCCTTTATATTCAACTGCATGTGTTTTTGTTGAATTTCTGGGGAGAGAAAGTCTACAGCCTGAGAGTCTCCTTGAGAGCAGGACTGAGTCATAGACTTTTTGTTTTTCAATAAGCCCCCCACTGCACTGTGGAAACCAAACCTGGTTAGCCTCAGCTGCCTTTACCCATAATTCAACAATCCCTGCGTGTTTGTTTTCTCTTTTTGCCTCTCTCTCCCCCTTTCGCTCTCTTCCTCTGACTCTGTAAGTGAAACCCTAACTGCTCCCTTCATTTTGATGCAGCCAACTGAGTTCTGCTGGACCAAAATGCCCTCTATTGTTATGGATGTGTGCTGGGGAGAAAAACTGAGCCTCTCGGATCGTCCCTCTGTGGGTGAAGCTTATAATGGTTTTGATTAGAAAATGGGGGAAGAAAACCCAGTCAGCTCCTTGTGAAGCCTGTTCTTGTTTCAAAATGCAAACCTTTAGACTTTGTGGGCGAAAGGCGAAGGTTCAGCCTGTATGTTGTTGATGATGTTTTCAGTAGTTACCAGTCACAATGAGTCATCCGTTGATCAGTCACTCATGCGGCGGCACAAATTCATGTCCCATGTCACCGTAAAACTACTGATGCTGTAGCTTGTCATCAGTTTGCAAATATCAGCTAGCAACAAAGTGAAAAAGGGACTTAATGCACTCTCTGCAAGCTAGCTGGTAAGATGGCCAAAGCTAACCTTAACTAAAGCTAAATTAATTTTTTCCCCTTTTGTCCTTGAATTGCAGAATATCCATTTTGATGAACTGACTTGTTGGTAATACAATTTCTAATTCCATAACTAAATATGAGGAGTAGCTACATATGGAGGAAATATAACAGCTTTTGCTAAAAAGGTATCTAGCTTAGCTTAGCAAGCTATTAATAATTGTCTCAGCAGTCAAATGAAAATCATGTGATTTGGTGTGGTTAAGTTATAGTTAAATCACATATGTAACCTGTAATTACTATAATAACTATTTTTTGGCAGCAGGAATAAGTTTGCTGATATGGAAAACTTGTTGCCAAAAAAATATTTACACATCCAGCATTTACTGGGTAACATTATCATTCATTAGGACCTCTGTTTCGAGTCCAATGTTAAATCTCTTTTTGTTCCGTTTTTGGTCTCCACCAACTCCTGAGGGAAAAACCTGGGTCTTTAGCTGCTAAATGCTACATTATGTCCATCAGGTAGTTGCTAACTGTATCTGTCTGCTGTTAGGTGCTGAGCAGGTAGCACACAGTGGGTTTTTAGAGAGCGATGACCACCAAAAGTAGTTCTGGGCTTTAAAATCACAAAAATTAGCAAACAAACACAAAAAAAACTCCACAGAACTGAACACAACGTAAGTCTTTGGCCTCATCACTACAACCCTTGTTACTGTAGATATAAGTAGTCATGTGATCCTATGTCAATATAAAAATACTGACTATAGCTGCTTTTAATGTTAGCTATTAGCACTTGATAAGCTGACAGTAGGCTATTACAGAGCTGTGTTTTATTTGGGATACTTTCTACCCCCTAGTGGCAAAATAAATCACTTCAGGCAGCTTTTGGTTGCTCCTGGACATAGCAGGAGGATGGTGGTAGGCTACCTGGTGGTTGTTGAGCTCTGCACGGATGGAGAGCCAGGCCTGCCTGTTTGTATTGGCCAACTTTCAGCATTCCACATGTCTTTGTGATTTTCAGCTCCCTGACCTCAGGAGACCCTCCACGCTACTGTAAGTTATACTCACACCAGGAGCACAGATAGATCAGGAAGAAACACTGAAATCCTATTGGTGCTTGGCTGGTTTAAAAAGGCACATGTAATGAAAAATACAGGCCATACTGCAGCTGCCACAGCAAATCAACTTTAACTCTAAATTTTCTAAAATGATGATCACAGGCATCTCTATATTTTAAGAAAGTCAAGGAAAGCCTGCTATTGTGTGAGGTATAGGGAATTTCAGCATTGGAAATAAAGCCAGTGGATTACTATGCTATTCTTGAAAATATGGATGGCTTAAGTACAGATACTGAGGATAATCTGCTTTTCTTATTATTAATAAATTAAACCAATCAATACATTCTACAGTTGTGCTGAGCTATGTTAGAAGAAATATGAGTACAGCTCAAAATAAGGTCCGCTGCTACAGTTCTCAATGCCAGCACAGTGGAGAGGAGAAGGTGGAAGCAGTGTGTTGAAATTCCCCACTGGTGCTCCAAGTGGAACAGTAAGCCAGGGGCAGTAGGCTATTGTGTGTCACCGAGTCTGCAATGACCCATGTGGACTATATCTTTTGCTCTAACACATTGTTAGCAGGGCTAGTCATGGGGCCTCCAAAGAAAATGAAATTAGGCACTAACAAAGTTAGAGGTGCTAATTACAGGCTCACGCTAACTGCCTGGTCAGGGGAAGGGAAAGAGCCTGATTCCATCTCACTGCATCCATACCTGAGTGTGTGTGTGTGTGTGTGTGTGTGTGTGTTGCACACATGACATCCTGTCCAATGTCTGAACACAGTTCATTGACTTTACAAGCAGATTGTGTCACTGTATGTTGGCATAACAGTGTCAGTGTCACCTTGGCCTTCTGCTCCACATTTGTCACCTTGATTGACCTAGCAGGCCGCTTAGCAACCTTACGGAGAACAGCAAAGTGCGTATGGTGCATCGAACTGTGTGCCTGATAAGCAGAGTTTAAGGTGAGCCATAAGAGGACAAAGATAAAGAGAGAACGTGTGGCAGGTTAAGAAATTAAGAGATGGTGCATGCACAAGATTAGGAGGAGGTGCGGGGGTGATTAGGGTGAGAGGAGGGAGGGAGGAGGGTGTTCATAGTCAAATTAAGGAACAAGTAGTGCCTTGGGGCCAATCTGAACAGGATTTACCTGTTGCTGTCCCGAGGTGACTCGCTTCACTCATTTACCCAACACTGCCGCAGGGCCTAAACTCCCAAAGACCTCATTAATTAAGGTGCAGATATGCAAAACATTCTGCGTATGTGTCTGTGTGTGTGTGTGCAACCTCAATCTCCTTGTACACAACTCTCTCTGTTTGGGTTCTTTCATTGAATTATCTGACACGGCCACCTTTAATCGGTGTTTCATGAACTCCCATAACCACAAAGTTAATTTTTTAAACATTCTCAAATGTACATGTATATGTTAGAGCGCTACTCTAACAGAGAGGTCTCTGTTACATCAACGTAAACCCCATACTGTGTCCACTTGTCTGCCTTGCCATTCAGCTGGTCCGGTTTATTCAGTTTCAGTCAGTAGAATAATAAATTACAACCAATAATAAACAAATCATAATGTCGTAAATCCTCAAAGCCAAACAGTAGGGTGACAGGTGGAGCGATGGAGGAGCAAAGGCAAAAAGGGGAATGTTCTAGCAAATGCCACGCCTGCCCCTGGGCAAACGAGTCTTTTTGAATTCACGTTACAACACTGTCCTCGACATATGAACATACGCAGAGCGCACTCATCGGCGGGTCATGGCTGGATGTCACCCTGCAGTTACAAACCCTATTATTCGAAAAACCAAAAACAATAACTGTCAGCCACAATCGACAAAGCTGGGAACGACGCCTAGACCGGCTCCATCTTCCAGTTTGTACCTCTGCAAATGGAGACCAAACTGTCTACTGCACCCCCGACTCCCTCCCTCACCAAAAAACACTCCTATATCCGCCCTTTGCTCTGGGGGGGGGTGTGTCAGGATGGTTTACACACTAAAAACAAACAGGCATCCCACTGCAACAGCAAGAGAAATGGATGTGGGTTTGGATGAGGTGGGAGACGCAGGGAGGAGGGATGGAATGGAAAGAAGGGGGGGAGCAGAGGCAGGATCAGGGTGCACATGAAGGAGGGAAAGAGAGAAGGAGGAAGGGAGAAAAGGAGGGGGTAATGCAGAGCAAGAGAGTGAAAGTTGTCATAAAAACGACAATAATAAGAGGCCTCAGTGCCACCAAGTGACCACATCAAGGCTTCTGTAATGACAGGCTGTGCAGAACACGTCCGCCCGAGTGAGGGAGTGTGTGTGTGTGTGTGTGTGTGTGTGTGTGTGTGTGTGGCGCGTGTGCGCCCTTCTGTCAGTGCTAAAAAATGGCTTTGTTAACCGAGTAATATTATTCTCAGCGCGGACACATGCACAGTACATCATACACACCACAAAGCAACAGACAGGCACAGAGTGTACACATGCAGCCTTTAATTTAGACTACACTATGTTATACAATCTGTACAATCACTCCCCACAAATCAAAAACCTAGTTACTAATACTCTCCGTCTAACACAGTGGTTCCCAACTCTTAATGCTTGTGACCCCTTAAAATGAAGCAATGGCTATTTGTGATCTCTTGTGACAGGTTATGGCCTCAGAGTGAGCAGTTAAACCAAAGGTCGATTTGTAAAAATTATCTAGCACTTCACAACAAATTTAAAGACAAATGTAACATTTGGGAAAAATAAACCTAATTTTGTGTGGCAGATTGCTCTTTTTTACTTATCCATTTAATCCACAAAATGCAATAAAGCACATGAACAGAGGGGGCAGTATATCAGGATGAGAAGTAAGATCTGAACAAACCACAATAACTAGAAGACAGTTTTGATGAGAAACTAATAGAGCTTGTTCCTGCTCCTACCTTTTCTGCCTTGATCTTATCGTAAAAGGATATTGTAACCTTCTTGAGGAAGTTCTTAAATCCTTTATTCTGGGTTCAGCTCTGACAGGCACTCTTGTGGATAACATTTGTAATCCTCCAGGTGCACACAGGTACCTTTAGGTATATGAATAACTCTGCTCACGTCAACCGCTGTTAGTCTATGCGGAAACAGTGGCTCAAGTATTTGACAAGCCAGATTACCATCTTCTTGACGAGTCCATTACAGCCTTGACTGATGGCCTGTTGAAAGGCAGTTTTTCCTTGCCACTGTCGCCAAGTGCCTGCTAGTGGTAGGAATTGTTGGGTCTCTGTAAATACTATAAAGAGTATGGTCTAGACCTTCTCTGTATGAAAAGTGCCCTGAGATAACTCCTGATTTGACCATATATCGATAACTGCTTTTATATATATATGATAAAATGACCGTCAATGACGATGCAAAATGTTGCTGATTACAAAATTTCTGAAATGTTAATTGTGTGTTAATAGTGCGCGTGTCTATTACATAGGGTGAAGAGGACGAGGAGAGAGTTCAGACACAAATTGCAGCGTGGCAGGAGTTTTCCATCGGCTCTCAAAGGCAAACATCAGCTGTGACGTCACTGATTGCAGTGTGGCCAGAAGTTTAACACGCTTGAAAGTTTCCGTCCATAGAGACCAGGTCCACAGTTGTTTTTAACTTTGTGCTTTCTAGTTTGGGCTTAACATTTCATAGCTATAAGTTCAAGCTAAGACACTTTGCATTAGCCGGGGCTCACAAATACTTGATCTCTGTGTCCATATTATGCTCATGTTGAGGAGAACAGAGTATTAGGCTAGCATGCTAATTAAAGCAACTTGTGTGAAGGGGCCAGATATTGGCATCAAATGTCATAGACACGTCTGGTGCAGCTCGCACGTATGTTCAGGACTCGGCTACATAAAGAGAAAAAGAAACGGGAGCTAACAATGAAAGAAGCCAAGGAAATGTTTAAATATATTCCAAGTAAGTACAAAATAAAATCAGCAACGTTTCACCCTCAAGTGTGATAAACAGGGTGTTTCGGACATGGCCGTTTACCAGAGCCTGGACAAAGAAAGCCAGACAGGCAGCAGTGGAGCGATGGAGGGACCTGAGCCCAGGAGAGAAAATCCTGTTCTTTTTCACAAACACCTTGTAGAAGGAAAACAAAGCCTGACCACAAAAAAGGCTCTGTGTTTGAGGCTATTTCAGTTGAGAGTTCTATCCAGGACAGATCCACAGAGAGCACAAGTGAGATGGAAAGAGAGGAAGAGAAAAGGGAGCTTTATTCGGTTAACATCTTCCACGAATCAGTATGGGGGAAGAATGTGGGTAATTTGGCTCTGTTTGTTTTGCATTAGGATATAAAATATGTCAGGATTACTTCATCACACATCTAAAGCCCAATGAAAAGGAGATGGGTGAGAGTCTAGAAGGAGGGGGAACCACAGTTTTTTGTAAGATGGGTTTTGGGTAACATATCAAATGTGTCTCGCTGGGACAGCAGCTTCAGCAAAGCTCAGTGAAAAAATGTGAGCCCAAAGAAAATGTTACAGTGCCAATCAACATCAATCAACAGTTACAGCTAACTATTTGGCAAGGAGATAAAAATGTTGAAGCAGTGGTTCCCAACACTTTTTTTTGCCAGAAGTACCCTCAAATGAACTCAAATACTCCTTCATCAGCAACACCACTTATTTCAACCATTTACTTACTACTGTTTATTTTTAGCTATTCACCATTTACCATTAACCATTTATCCATTGCTTTCTGCTAACTATTTCAATCAGTAATGTATTACTTCCAGCTATTTCAACTGTTTACCCATTACTTTAAGCTAACCATTTTAACGTTACTTTAAGCTAACTATTTAACCTTTTATCTATTACTTTGAGCTAACTATTCAACTGTTTATTACTTTTAGTGACATTTGAACCATTTACCCATTACTTTAATCTAACTCCCGCTACTTCTCTGGCCGCTTGAGAACTAGTTTTCATGCACTCTCAACATGTGGTACTACTCCCCAATCTTTCCATGTACCCCATGTACCCTACCTATGTAACTGTAGATGTACCAGTATCACTGAAGTAGAGTATCTGGTCTTATCTTGGTATGTATCTGGAAAGTCTAAGTGAACGGAGGGCCATTTTGTGTCTAGTGATGTTGATATATTGAATGTGACATCGGTCATCCAGTGAAAACGCTCACTAGTATATTCTTGGAAGGTTTTATGCATACTGGCTGTGGAGTTTGCTGAAAGACTGTGAAACCAGGAGCTCTGTGTGTAAGCCATCTTTAGTTTACTGGGATAATCATGGCTCTTATCATAAGGATTTCCCTATGTCGCTGCCAGAATTGTGTAGTTTAAATCTATGCACAAAGACAATATCTTTCAGGCGATCAGAGGAGGAGATTAAAAAAAAAATCAAAACCAGTAAAACTTGGCTTTGGAGTAATCACATTAGCCTGTGTGTTTAGGTCCTTGTGGAGGAAAACCATCCCGGATCGAAGTAGTGGGGATAATGGGACCGTTCCTGATGCCTTTCAGTGTGAATAGTATGTCGTTAGAGTCTGTTTTACAGCCAGGCCAGGGGGGAACGTAAACGCAGATGAAAAGAACCGAAACGACAATAAAAGAACAGGCAAAAAAAGAAAAAGAAAGAAAGCAGGGATCAGAGATGCTCTCTGGGCCAAAACCACAGATAAAAATCTAACCGCAGAATGAAGGCCAGATTGCTTTAATTCAGTCACCTCAAGTATTTTTTTTTTCCTGCGTGGAGGGAGAGAGCGGAACAGAGAGCGTGGCAGACAGAACCCCTATCCTCCGTCCTTCCCGTCCCGTCCGCCCACACCCACTCCTACCGCCTATTCAAATTTACTGCTCTTAAATTGTTTGCCCTCTGCCTTTAATGGCCATCTTTAGATCATCAGCTCTTAAAATAAACACAGAGGCTTGGATTACCTTCTCTACCACCATTCCACTGAAGCTGAACACACTTGCAGGGACTGTGCCTCGCTCCGCTCCTCTCTTTATGTTAATTCTCTTGGTGTGTGCGCCCCTGTATGTTTGGGTTGGTGGAGGAGAGCCTCGCATTAAAGCTGAGCAGCAGAAGAATGGAAACTCAAGTAGGGCTCAGAAGCAGGGTGGTCTGCGTCTAATAATACACCAATCAAATGTTACCAAACAAAGGGCAAATAACAGAGTACATCAGCTTCATTGCTGCTGCTGCTGCTGCTGCTGCTGAGAGGGATACCAGAGTGAAAATACCTACTAATAAGTGTAATTGTAATATTCCGCCCCTACAACTTCCCAATTTCAAATCATCTGCAGATCATTTCTGAGCAGAGTAGGATTCTGATGAAATTTTAATAATGAAGACCATATGGTTTTTAAACTTTCCTCTTTTTTTGTGACAGATTGCACCCAGTCAAGGACCAGTGAGGGCGGCCCAGTTGGGGCCTGGTTTACCTACCCTCTGAAGACTGCACACCCTGCAGTCTAATCCCAGGTCCTATGCATGCCATAGGACAGCTGGGTCATATCAGTACATGTACATTTTTGTGCACGTTTGCTTGCATATGTGGCCACTTCTCTTCATGTGTACATACAAGGCCCACAGGCATCAGGTGTGAAGGGGGTTCAGGTGCTGGGTGAGTCCAGAGAGGACACTCATATGCTCTGCTGAAGACAGCATTTGTTGTTGCTCGGCCTGCTTCGATGGCGCACATGATCACATGCATGGAGGCACACATACACAAACAACACCTAAAAACATACTTCACACACTTCACTCCTATGGACTTAAAAAGAGCCACTGGGGATGTAGGCTTAATCTTTTTAGGGGAAAAGCAGATTGCATTTGGAAAAATGAAAGGGGAAGGGATGCTCGTGTTCATGAACGATAACAATTCAGCCGGCCCACTCACATGCAACGGTTGTATTAATGTGCGAACACAGAATATGTATACTGTACTTAATGTTTGGCGTCTCCGCTCTGACTACATCACTCTCCATGGCACACCTTTAAGACTGCGCTGAGAGAGATTGGGGAGTAATAATAACAAATCCCTGCGCTCCTTCATGGGAAACAATCAGAGGCTAAAGGTGGATGCAGGGGTGGAGCAGCGTCAGATGATGAAGAAAAATAATAAGTGCTGAAGCTACTCAATTTGCTCAACTGAACTTTCTCACGGCCGTCGCTCCCTTTTTTTTGTGTTTTACTTAACCCTAATGTTCTGTTTGGGGTCCCGGAGTGTCCAGGTCATCTTTTCCAGCTCAAAAACACACTTTCTATTGTTTTATCAGATTAATACATCATGAGTTTTCCTCATTATATAAAACATTGCGTAAAAGCACGATTTTGAACTGATGACATGTTTCAGAAGTCTGTTACAGACAAGTAAGCATTACTTCTGTTTGGGGTCTCAGAGACCCCAGCTGTTAAATACAATGGACAGCTGCTCTATAACTGTGATTGGTGTTGACAGGACTTTTTACGCAGCTCCACCCTTCCAAAATCCCAAATGAGTGTGTTTGGATGTCTGATATTGGAGTTTTATTACAATTTCTTACAAAAGGTCTAACAGGAAGTTTGACCTCTCTGGGGTCTAACTGACCCCAAACACAAGTCACTGTGCTGGATAACTAACTATACACATCTTTGTCTGCCAATACCTTTCTTGGCAAACAAAAGGAATATATATATTACTTCATGCATAGCCAATGTAAAACTTTTTCACCTTCATCAAATGTGCAAGCTCAGTTTGTGGCAAATAAAAGGGCTACCATTTAAATTCCTTTCTACATATTGAGTTTTAATAAGGTCAGAAGAAAGAAAAAGAGGGTAAAATAAGATGGATTTTGCTATTTTTTTTATTATTTTCATACATACGGCATATGGAGTATAATAAAGTCAAGCCAGTGACAACAAAAAAGACAAGGGCTTTAAAGCTGTGTTTCTCTGAAGAGGACTATTTTATATCACAGGCTCCCCTGCTTTTTACATTATTAATTATATCTGAGCTGCCATCTCAAAAGGCTACTTAAAGCATCTTAGAGAATAAAACTCACGTGTAGGCCCCCTGGACTGAGCTAAGCCTAACAAAATGTGTGAATAACATTAAGGGAAAAATCTGCTGTAAAATTACAGTTTGACATTTTCATATGTCTCACTTGGTCCACATCCAATAACAAGTGTTTTGAACATCCAATAAATCATATATCATAACACCAAGAAAATCTAATATCCTTCTTTTTCTCAAAGGAATACAAATTATTCCTTTGAAGCTAAAATCACGCTGACTGTAAAATCCCTAATGTTGACATACTGTTAGTCCGTAGTCTAGGAGCTACCTGTGAAGTCTCTTTGTTTATGCACAGTCCCACTCTACTGTACTGTATAGGGATCTGCTTAACCATTTGCATAAGTGTGGGGATGCCCTCTATAGAGTGAAAGTGATCTGAGTGGATTCCTCTGGCAGAGCTATGTGCTCTGGTTTCCCACACAGTGGGCCAGAGTGCCACGGAAACGGCCCAGCTCTGCGTGGCCACTCACCGTGCCAACCAGGCCAGTCGCTGACACTCCTTGGATATCACCCAGGAAAGGTACACTGAAAGAAAAAAAAAAGCTACGTGGCCATGGCAACTATTCGTCTGCCTTTTTTGATGGCTATGCTATGCACAGATACAGTAAAGCCATTTAGGCTTTTGTTGTGAGGTTTAAGTCGACACGCAACTTATTTCACAAGACAAAGATTTAAAATGTATAAGACTAAACTAGAATATTGAACATGTGTTATTCTGATAAATAAATCCAAACAAACAACGCAATTTCATAAACTTCTTTCCCCCTAATCTCTTCCATATTTTCATTGCTCACCAGGGAGAAAGAAGGAAAAAACGTTGTTTTTCTATCTTTTATGAAATTTATGCATCGAAGCTGCCAATAAGAATTCAAATGAGTCTGAAATTATAGACGAGAGAGTTGAGCGCTGACAGTTGACGGGTATAATGAGAACGTTACCATCCAAAATTACGCCTGTGAAATGGAGCTGGCCGGCCATATGAAAAGCAAACAGACGGAGAAAGTGAGTGAACCTGTCAGGTGATTGGGTGATTCTTTTGAGCGGGAGCCCAGAGCTGGACGGAGCCCTGCCCGGGAGAGTGTCCTCCGAGGAAGTATGAAGGAGGGAATGAAGAAGGATGAGCTATTAAAGACAAATATGACATCGAGATAAGTGGTGGTATGCTGCTGAAGAAAGTTCACGGTGATAGATAAAAGTTAAAAAAAGACCTTTAGGATAGAAGTCAACCATGCAAATTCTGGACTTACAAAAAAAAGACGAAACTTTAGTCATGATTAAAAAACAGCCACATAACGATGTTCTTATTGTCAATTTTTTCTAATCTGAGTGCAGAGCTGCTAACTACAGCGCTTAAAGGTGATAAAAACAAACACGGAACACAGACTCCTTTATTCTCTCCAACGGCTTGTTCAATGTGTAAATCCCTCTCTTCCTTTCTTTGTCCCTGTCGAAGCGGCGCGTTTGCTGTTCAGCTGCTCAGAGACGTGGCGAGTTTATTTGTTTATCCGTTTTCCCATTAATTAGAACATTTTGCAGCGACAGACACGGAAGTAGTTGCGTTAGCGCCTAGTTCACGCCCACATTCCCCTGACTGTCGCCTCTCAGGGTGCAGAAGTCGAAGGAAGAAGAGAAACGAGTGCTGCGGTGTTTTTTGATGATAATGGAGAAGAGACAACCAGGTGCACTTGTAGATACACAAAAACACTTAAAACACACGCTTTGCCAGAATTTCTGAACTCAGCGACACATTTTTAAATACATCAGACAGACTAGTTGATTAGACAAGAAAAGCTAAATTTGCCATTGATATGTGTAGAAAATAACCCCAAAATAAAGGATGGATAAATACGGAGTGCACCAGTAGCTTTATTCCATACTGTGCTTAGCACTGGGAACAGGACCCCCACCCCTGCGACCCCATATATTCACTCTGTTATTTCAGGGAACAAAAGCAGGGCTCTCGAGGCCATGGGTGAATCCATGAAAGGAAGAAAAGAGTCCTGCTCCTGGTCCTGGCTGAATAGGGCCCTTTCACACTTAGAGAGGCCTGTTTACTCTCCCTCAATAATGGCTCTAATTTTCTGATCATTATTGAGTAATTCCATCCACCCCCACAGCCAGCGTTTAACGCTTTCTCCAGTCGCTCACGGCACCGTTCTTGTCCCCGAAAGGCCCCCAGGTCTCTGTCCCGAATTACACGTTCTCCATTTCCTAAACCCATCAGTCCTTAATCCTGACGACATCCCCTGCTCTGCCTATGAAGACAAAAAAATATGCAAAAGCAAAAATTATATCCTCCTTAAATCACTCAGCATTGTTCATTTGCCAGTGAGATTTGTTTCCACATGTGGAATCATTCTCTCGTCTGATTGGAGAGCCGCAGCGATTTATCCTCCATTTTGTTTTTGGACCTGAATATGGAGCAGCACCATCACACAAGGTAACAATATTCGCTCTGCTAAAACGCCGGTGGAAAAATGTTTTGGAGGAAGAGAAAGAAAAAACAAAAGAACACGATAGCTATTTTATTCAACGCGCCGACATCTCCACAAAATAAGACCTAAGTTTACACGTCCTGACGCTCGCTCGCTTTTGCTTTGGCGACCCCGCTGTGAACAAGCAGCCATAGGAGCGGTGGTATGGGCGTGAGGGGACGCGCAGAGGGGAAGACGTGTTAAGCGAAAACAAGGATATGGGGGGAAAAATGTTAAAACGAGAGAGAAAGAAAAGGATCACAAGGAGAGGAGTTGGCAGGGACTGTGTCGGTTTGAAAAGCTGGCACCTTCCAAACAGAGCTGCAGCTTTGGGTGCCAAACGCTGCCAACCAGCCCCACTAGCCGGAATATCTGCCCTCCCTCTCTCTTTGTTTTCAGCATGGCATTTTGCATCATCTTTATTCTATGCTTTTCTTTTTACTTTATATCAGCGCTCAGTATCATCCAACAGCAGCTGACTGACATTTATTACCAATACATGAGAGAATAAAAAAAGGCAGAGGGGATATTAAAAAAGGGAGATACGTATTCATCTTTTCATTATTAGCGTTCATTTCAAGGATTTTATTTGGGTTTTTTTAATGTAAGAGGATTTTATTTGCGTATAATTGCTCGTTTTTTGAATTTGAGACGGTTTTAAATCTAAAGAAAAATCCACACGGAGACTTGGAGATCTGTGCTCGGCGGTGTCGCGGTGTTCCGGTCCCGCTTTTCCGTATGGAAAGAGCTGTCCCAATTACAGGGCAGTCTCCCCTGTGCTCTGCTCCACTGGACCGAGGGAACGAGGCGGACTGATCAGAATCTGGCTGCCGGGAATCGGCCCAGAAAAAACGGTCTCTCTCTCTCCCTCTTTTTTTTTTCATTCCCCTTCTCTCCTTTCTACTCCTCCGCTGTCTTCACCTCCTGCTCTTTGCCCCTCAGCCCAAGAAGCTGGGAAGCCAAGCCGTCCCTCCTGCGCGGGAATACGTATGTTTTTAGGGGACAGACAGATTTTAAGGCCTGGCAACCTGGACAGAGAAAGAGAGGACTGGTCATGCTAATTCACACACTGAAACGAAACAGCGTTAGAGAGCAAAAATAAGAAAACTGGCGGGAAAGTGTGGGTTTTATTTTGTGTTCAGAAAAGGACAGAAAATCCTTTCAGGAATGCAGCAAAATAAATTCAGTAATTGCTCAATAGATAAAAAGCCCTTTTATTTATTTTATTGCATATGTTTTCTATATTCATTAATGCTGTTTTGATGCGAGTCATTTAATTTCTTGAGAAATAAATACACTGCTGTTTGTTAAATGTCAGCTACCATTTGCTAAGCAGGTCTAAAAAAAAGTGAACTGAGCTGCTAAATTGCTAAAAGAGGCACCATAACATTTATTTATTAACCTTAATTACACAAATAATTAAAAATCACTGTACAGTGAAATTAGGAAATAAAGCTAATCCATGTTGCCCACAATAGGCACTTTCTGGTACAAGGGATTTTTCTATTTGCACAGCTAAGACCTGACCTTTGTTTCAAAATTAGACTTAATTCAATCATATACTCAGTCTTTTGTGTATCTTTTCCAGTATTATTCACTAAACTGGATAATTACAGTGAATATGAAGCAGGCTGGCCCGGCTCCCAAAGCCCATAGAACTGCTCAGGCAGTCGGACCTATAGAGCGGTGGGAAGCTGTGAGATCGGTAAAAGGGGGTCAGAGGACCAGGCTGACGCATATTTTCACAAATTTTTATTTGGAAGCCCGATCACGCTGGAATAATGTGTTTACCAGCAATTCCTTACACTCCGCACGCTCCACTGCTCTTTTCTCTTTCCCTCCTTCTACAACACACACGGCAAAAAAAGCAACTGGAAAAACTGGGGGCTCTGAAAATGGGCCAAGCCGGGGCTGTTGGAGGCCCCTATGCCTCAGTGCGTATTAAAAAACACCACAGTGTCACTGACGCTGTCCCGTCATCAGAGGGGCCCGGCGAAGCTCAAACTTTATTGGGCACATTATTTCAAATGACAACAAAGCGTAAGAAAGTTTCCGTTGAAAGTGTCGGAGCAGCAGTGTTTTTCACACCAGATGAATGCGGCTCCCTCGGCGCCGACACTCTCTGTTTCTCTGTCGGCCCGGGTTACGGGCCAGTGCCAGAACACTGGAGCACAACTCTGCTCTCCGTCCAGAAATCTCTGCTCTGCACAACAGCCAAGGAAAAGAAGAGGGATGTTGCTTTTAATCATTATGAGTCTCCTCGTTTCTCCTTCTGCAAACACTCAACTCACAGGACAAGATACCCTGACTGTGCGAGGGTATTACTTACTGCATGTATTCTGTGCCACAACGTGTAGACTCTATAAACCACCGCACACAGATGTATGTCGGTGTGTAAAAAAAACGAAACAAATCCCACTCTGTCCTGTTGGGTCTCTTCTTCATTATGTAACTGCATCTGATACCGTTACCTCCTTCTGAAGCTCAGGATATTGGGCAAAGCAGATAAGATGTGTTTGATGGATTAGCGTGACGCGAAGGCGTTAAAGTCTCTCAGTCTGGCCGCCTGTCTCCCTGTCGATTCCTCGCTTTGTTCGCCTCTATTAAAAGGATATTCTCGTGGCCATTTGTAATGTCGGGACTGTGCACAAAGACACATTGATGGGTAAATGAGCATCATAGCAGCATGGAGATAGTCTGGCACACACACACACACAGTTGGCTTTCGGACCTGGCCCAGGCACCTCTCTGGTCTGTCTGTCTCCAGCACGGAGAGCAGATATGGCGGCTGCACTCTCAGAAACATCTTTTTATCATAACAGCTCGAGTAATGAAAGCTGTATGGAGGCAGCGCGCTGCTCCAAACATGACTAATGCTGGAACCGCGCGGCTTCTTCAGGCCGACAAATATGGAACGCACCGCTCGAAAAACATGACCGGGGTCTCTAGGTGGAGGAAGGCCCTCAGCGCCCAACTGGCGAGCCAGACTTAGTTTTTTTTTCTGACAGACATGTGATCAAAGATGAGATCAGACCCCCACCCCCCCTCCCCCTCCATCTCCATCACTTCCCTGAACCATTCTTCTTATCATCATCATCAGATGCAGTCGAATCAGTGAAAAGAAAGTGAACCACTTTTAGGGTCGATTCTCTCTTAAGTCCACCACAATTATATCATGATCGGTGTGTGTGTGTGTGTGTGTGTGTGTGTGTGTGCTTGCAGCCAGGTATTTCTTTAAAGAGGATGTGATCAGGCTCTTTTTGGTCGTGGATTCTTGCTTTGCAGCTGCAGACCAGAGTACAGCGGCTATGATCTGTTCCAGGTCTCACTGCCCGAGTCTATAATTGGACAAAAGCAAAGACACATACTGCACTGTAGGGAAGCAGAAACAGAGGAGAGGGGTTAGTGTTTTTAGGGGGGTCGGGGGTGTATCTCCTGATCTGTCAATCATGCTTGAAAGCAGAGCCACCCCCCCACGCCCCCCTCCCCTCTGCAGCTGGCAACAGTGACATCAGTTGGACAAGAGAAGTGAAACGCCGCGGCGGGGACAGGCGGGTGAGGACGGCTGCAGTCCAATCATCAGGCCTGGCAACCGATAGCTTCCGCAAGACACAGACACCCTGGAATGGGGGGCTAAGAATAAAACTGTAATGCTGCCACCCCAAAGGTTAGAATGGAGCCAGTGTCCGTGTGTGTGTCTGTCCTCTGTAAACTCTGGTTAACCCCCAGCCAGCCTCCTGGAACACAGAGCTTATACAAGTGGATGTATCTTATTTGTTTCCTAACGTTCTCTCTGTTCCACTCTAGTTCTGTGTGCAAGGTGCTGCCTTTGAGGTTGCTGTGGAAAAGCAGAGCAGGATCAGAATTGGGAAGCGCCTCCCTCCCACAACAGTGGACTCGCGCCTTTGTCAGCAGATGCAGCTCTGAATGCACTTGGCTGGGTTTTTTTAGACACGAGCAGGAAAGACAAAAAATAGCAATACTACATTTATGATGGGAACACAAAGCTTTTCCAATTTAAAAATAAATGCTCATAGTCAGTTAAGGGGATGATGGGCTCTCAACTGGAAAAAAAAGATGATATTTAAAACAGATTTATTTAAGAACGCTCATACATGTACAAAAAGAAATACAAATGTGACGTCCAGACACGCACAGATCAGCAGGCTGAAGGCTACAGTCCAGTGTATGTACGGGGGTGAGTTGCTGCTGGATTCTGGCACTATGTAAAAAAAAAAAAAAAAGGCTTTAGTCCGAGGGGCACCAGGCTGCGCTGGGAGCTAATCTGAGCCGCGGTTCGCCACGGCACATTGTGGAACAGGAAGAGGCGCTCACGGAGGCCCCGCAAACTCAAGCAGAGTTACACACTGCGCTGAAAGGAGCCTGGCAAGGGGTACTCTGTCACAGAGGAACGCCGCAACTCCCTGCCAAGGAGGAGAATTAAGGTCCTGTAACTGTATGCCAGTCTGCGGTAAGGGACCCAGAATAATAGTAATTGGGCGGAGAAAGGGTCTGTAACTGTGCGTGTGTGATGAGACAGTCAGTGTTTACACCTCAGTCTACCTGCTAACACCTGAATCGTGGAAACAGACAACTGGTAACTTAATAAAGAAAGCATTCGATCAAGCTGTAAATGAATATACAGCTAAAACTGGAGCGAAGATTTTGTAGTTGTTGTACAGCTGGACTTCAGTTGTGTGTGTGTGTGTGTGAGACACTAATACGTCACCTGTAGGACACATCTAATTTCAAGCATCTAAAAATATGATTGCTACTGTCTGTCTGACACACTTACAATACCAGTGATGCACCATCAAAAGCTGCGTGGTCAACTTCACTGGATTAAAAGAAATGTTTTCCCAAATTTTTAACAGAATCACATGACATCTGCTCACCTAAAATAAAAATCAGCTGCAATGAATTACAGTTCATTTCTCCCCAGACCACTGCACCAATACCACAGAAATAAATATTAAGTTTTAATTGCTTAAAATGACAATCACACAAATATAATCTTTTTTTTAGACCAGAAGAAGTGGGGTTTTTTTGTGCAAAATAATTTTATATTATGATGTTCATTTAGCGTTAATATTTTAATATTGCTATTTACACAAAAGAATCATCCTTGCTAAAATTAAGTATAAAATAAAATATCTATAAATATATATCTAAAATATATATAAAGTATCAGAGCTCTGTAGTTCAACTGCAAAATCTAATGTCAATATTCCGACGATTACATTTGGGTCAAATGCCCTCAGAGAAGATTGCATTGGGGTTTGTTTACACATTACACTAAAATATTTTCACCTACTCTATTTTAACCTTATGGTCGCGGCAGGAAACACGTGTGCCAAATATGGAAAAATAAAACATCCCATAAACAACCAGAGGCAGAGGCATGCTGTCATAAACAAAAGTCTCATCTTGTGTGTGTGTGTGTGTGTGTCAGTACAACCAGACCAACAACGAGCGGGGCAGCTTGGGTGAGTTGTGTTTGGGGGAGAGCTCCTGTGTGTGTGTGTGTGTGTGTGTGTGTGTGTGTGTGTGAGTGCGCAGAGTGGTGTAAGGCTGAGGCGGCTGAGGCTGCAGACAGGCTGACTCTCCCTGCCTCCTAAACTACCTGGGACCGGGCCAGCTGTCACTGCACTCTCCAGACCACCACATGACTGACACACACACACACACACACACACACACACACACACACACACACACACAGACCCAGACAGCTATTGATACACACCAATCTCACAATAACATTCGCATGGATTACAGGCACATGACAAACTGCATCTTACACACACACACACACACACACACAGATAAACAGGTTTGCAGATGCTTTTGTTTACCGATGGCACCGGGAAACATGCACATTTGGATTTAGACAAATTTGCCCACAAATACTTGAACAAATGTACCAGTGCAAACATATCTGTAGGTAAACACAGGTTTTAAGCCCGACTGTCAAATTGTCAGAATCTCTTTAAACCAGATAGAAGCATCTATCTGAAACACATTCTCTGAAGATTAGGAGACGAGCGCTGGCCCTTTAAATGTCAAGACGTGGACGTTATCTGAGTCCTGACTGTGTTTATCAAAGCCTGGCGTTGGCTCAGCTTGGTACATAGTGAAGGGCAGGGTCTAATCTGTGACTCACGTGGCAGAGTGTGTTCTCACTATTGATGTGTGTGTGTTTGTCACATGGGTGACTACACAGTAAATCTCCCCACATACCTGGTGAGTGGACGAAGTAGGCCAGGTAGAGGTCCAGCTCCTTGACTGCCACTCCAATGTGGTGCGGCTGGACGCACAGGCCGTGGTTGGAGCACTGGGGCGACTTGACCAACCGCTCCCCGTCCGTGCTCTCCAGGGGGCTGCCCTTGAACAGGATGACCATCACCAGGTCCAGCCGCCACACCTTGTCGGCCTGGCGGAGGCAGTCGATGCGGCGGATCTTGCCCTTCTGGTCGGGGTTGGACAGCACGCAGCAGGGGGCCTTCTTCCCCGTGATGGTGAGCACAAAGTCCTCGCGGAACTCGGGCCGGATGTCCTTGCGGAGCTTGGCCAGCAGGCGCGAGGCCCACTTCTGCTTGATCTCTGGCTTCTCCCCCAGCAGCTCGTCCTTCACTGCGCGCTCTTCGTCCTTGGTCATCCTCTTTTCGTGCTTCTTGAAGTACTTGCGCTTGCGGGCCTGCAGGTTGAACCAGGTGTAGGAGAAGGCACGGACATGGGGGAGGAGGGCCTCAATGAAGGGATGAAATTCATCCTGATGATAGAGAGGGAGACGTGGCGTTAGGAGAAAAGGGGGCTTTTAGTTTGAAAGAGAGCATGCAAATCTTCAAAATAAAACATTTAGACAAGTTTAAATGAAAAAGAGGCAATAGTGAAAATGTAATAAAATATGATATTACAGTTATTCTATTATTATTAATATAAATTATTATAAATACAATTAATTATCAGTATAATTGTTCATTTAAAATTGAATTATTAAATCATTTGAATTCAAAAAAGCAATTTAAATATATATTCTCATCTAAAATGTCTAAACATTCGATCATTATTGGAATTCAGATAAAATTGAAATAAATATGCAGCAATAAAAAAAATTTAATCTTAACTGTTAAATGCAAAGCCTCCTTTTTTCATAAATAAAAACATAAACATTCAAGACAAACGATACAAAATGCACAAAGTCAAAACTAAAAGCAACTGCAAAGCTGAGCCAAGTTGCGCTCCCAGTGTCCTGCTGTAAAAAAAAAAAAAGGAAGTTATTCAGCTGTACCATAATACCTTCACTACATATCTCTGGGCAACAAAGCCCAGATCTCGCCACAGCGTTCCTGTGCCAGGGTTGCCACACACCGGTCGCTCACCACCGCCAAGCTTTGCCGCCACAAGACCACTGTTGAAATGTGCTGCTAAAAGATCAGCCATACCATTTCCTATCTCTGCTACCATGCAAGGGAGCTCCAACCAGACTCACATTTCCACAACAAACTGAAAGCAGACAGAAATCACCACAGAAAACCACACTGCTAGAAGAAGACAGACGGCCTGGTAGTTACCATTTTGCACTCTCATCATAAATTTGGCACAGCGTTTAAAGTGAAAAAAAAAAATCTCCTGCACCAGTTTTTTTTCCTCCCGCGCTCCCCAATGTAAAGCAAGTCCTGGTTTGGCAGGGTGTGGAGAATTAGCAGATGAAAAAAGACTTGGGAGGGGGGGTGGGGGTGGGGGGTGTAAGAAAGATAATTAGCAGAATTTGCTGCTTGCTAAAAACAGTGGGCCAAAAGTTTAAAACCTAAACAACAAAAAAGCAAAAAAAAAGAATTCAGGAGGACCACGGCCAGCAGCTAATCAGACAAAAGCAAGAAATGACAAAAAGTGACAGATAAAAACTTTTAAAAAACTATCAGGTAAAAATAGAAATTTTAACAGTATTTCACTGCGTTAGAAAAAAAGAACTTAAACATAGGGGCAGATGCACTTAAAATAAATAGTCCTTTGTGCATTCCAAAATTTTTTTAAATGAACCTTGAGGAAGAAAAAAAAATCCTTGGCAAAGTGTAATTGGTAGTGGTGTCTGTTCTGATCCCTGGGCCCGGTGCAAGTCTCTCTCTCTCTCTCTCTCTCTCTCTCTCTCTCTCTCTCTCTCACACACACACACTTACACACTCACACAGATGGGGGGGCCAGGGAGAGCAGAGCACAGAATAGGGAGAAGAAAAAAAAATAGAGAGCCGAATCAATGTTGGACGAGCGCATACGACCGCTGGCAAAGCCGAGTGCTGCTTCTTTTTTCCCCTTTTCTCTCCAACTCTCTCTCTCCCTTTCAGTTCCTCGCTCGCTGTCTCTCGTCCTCTCCGCGTTCTTTCCCTAACCATTGCTTGAGCCTTTGCCAACCGCGAGTAGGGCCCACCTATTTGGCAACAAGACGCCTGTAGCCCAGCCAATGCGTTAGCTTCAAGAGCTGAAAAGGGAGGGAAAAGAGAAAGAGGAGAGGGTGGGGGAAGGAGGGCAGGGGAAGGGAGGAAGGGGGTGGGGTGCGGTGGCAATGAGAGGAAGAGAGCGAGCAGGAGAGAGAGAGGGAGAGGGAGAGAGAGAGAGAGAGAGAGAGCAGGGGGGAGCAGGTGGGAGTGGAAGAGAGCGAGCAGCCTCGTTCGTCCGATGCTGCACAATTTGCCAAATCGACAAGTTCCACTCTGACACGGAGGCAAAGTTCAGGGGAGCAAGTCTTCTCCTGCACCAATCCCCGCAGCCCTCAGCCTGCCTCCATCTTTACTATGGCCGCCATCGCCTCGTCTCCCTCACCCCCACACACACACACAACCCCCCGCCCTCCTCTTGCGCTCCTCTGTCTCTCTCTCTACCCTTCTCTCTGCTTGCATAATGCCACCTTGGCAGAGGATGGCAAAGAGAGGACACACAGCTTTCAGAATCCCTCCAGACCCCACCACCGGCAGCTGCTCATGGGTTTACCACAGCAAACAAAGAGGGAGAAACAAACCCAGGCAGCCACACTCCTCTGACTGCACACACAGAAAGCAGTGACGAGATGATTTAGAGGCAAAAATGCAGAAATGGTTGCAGAATTTAAGAGGGGAAGGCAGCAGGCGGGGGGAAACAGAATACGCCTCGGCTGTATTGAACGGCACTGCGGGCAGAAGATAAACGGTCAGCGCGAGGGTTAATGTCTCCCACCGAACCCCCAGTCCCAAATCTGCTCTGCGCTCTCCTCCTGAACTCCCGGGAGGATGTGGCGTTCGTTCGGTCTGCGAGCGGCAACGGCTGCCATGTTGCCTCGTCGTGAAGCGTGTCATTCAGGGGTCGCACCTGCTCCGCAGCGTCTGAAGGCACAAGTGCTGCTGAATCACAGACGGGCAACAGAGGCTTGTGACTCCAAACGAAAACACAACTACAGACAAGAGCTAAAATGCAGTGTGTACACAAATCAGTCCGTAGATCACATCAATCACAGCTCCACCAACGCCGGAACCCAAGACAACAACACCTGTGCCATTATCACCTAGAGACTTGCCCCACTTTAGAATCACGTGGGGTCAACAATTGCAGATGCAAGGAATCAGTGCAGAGCTGATGGGACTAATCGATTAGTCGATGAACAGGAAATTCACCTCCAGCTACGTGTTGTTAACCGACTAATCGTTTCACTTTTCATTCACAAATGCCCCAACTTTTCCTGCTTCCAGCATGTAAAGATGAGGATTTGATGCGTTCCTTTCTCATGTGTGAAACTAAACTAGAACGTGAACACTGAGTTTTGGACTGATGGTCACCTTGGTTACTGTAACAGGCATTTTGTGCTGCTTTCTTGCATTTTACAGACAAAAAGATGAATCGAGAGTCATCGACGATTCAGACGACAATGAAAAGAACTGTCAGCTGCAGCTCTAAAGGAGCGTTTCAGCTGCTTTCACTAATTATTTGAATTCATATAATTCTCTCCTTGTTCAAAGGAAATGGCAACATGCAGCCACAACGGCCAACAGGCCAGAGATTAGACCCTTCAAGAGAAATATGAATGAATTGAGGACGTTTTAAAATAACGGCAGATGTTATTGAAATTCTCAGTTAAACACGTACACCAACACCTCACTAATAAACACCCTGACTCCAAACAGCATTGCACTTCATCTTCATCTTCATCAACAGTGAAGGACTACACACTTCCATGTTCCTCCCTGCTTGCTTCGTGTGTCACGGACCCGAAAGTTGCCAAAGTTTGATGTACGGGTGGATAAAGCAACAACGGAGGCCACGGGGTTCACGCATCTCACTGTGGGGAGTGAGGGAGTTAAATATATTTCCATCAACACCTGCAGTACAAAAATCAGACAACTGAACTGGCACTTGAATGTGATTCCTGTGTCTGCTTTTCAGTCAAAAACGAAGCGCCTCTGCCAAAATGCAAATACACCACCATTCAAACGTCACTGGGAATTTGTCTACAAGGGGGGTTTAAGTCATTTTCCTTAGCTATGCTTTTTGCTTTCCACGGGCTGGAAAAAAAAAAGAGTCACATATTTATTTTCCCAGGAATAGCTGTTATGGCTCTTTCAAGGTGCCAGATCTGGAGGGAGAGGAGGGCTCATTCAGAGGCTCCGTGGGTGAGAAGACGTGCGTGTCTCCACTATCTGCTGCTCCACACCAGGCCTGCTGCAGAACGCCCATGTTGCTGGGTTGAAGTGCGCGCTTGTTAAGGTGATCGGAGCAACGTGAACCGTCACGGAAGGCGTCTGTCGGCTGGGCTCCTCACCTGGAAATCAAGGCCAAATGCGCGTGGCCTTGAGCTTTAATTCAAATAGCGCCTGAGCTGACCGTGTTGGTTTCCT
>JAVQJL010050892.1:0-61622 GCA_036024295.1 Nannoperca obscura
ATACTATCGAAATCTAGTGGTCCACTTAAAATTGATTAAAACTATCTACGGTTAAAATGAATCCTATTAAATACATAGACATATATATATATATTAAATAATAAATATTTTTATATAAATTTTTTTTTTTTTTTTTTTTTGATTTTCACCTTCTTAAAAAAGAAAACATCTCTAATAAAATACGCTAGTTAAAATGTGCAATTTATATTCTTTATGTAGCTACATTTGAGTGTTTTTCATTATTCCATACAAATATATACAGATCATCCTATAGGTCTACAGTTTACTGGTATAGATACTGAATATTTTGTCATACACAAAACATATACATATAAATGTATTAAAAGCCTAAATTACCAACACAAAATAGAAGTACTTTTGTGTGAAAGTTTACAATCATGTAACACAAAACAATTGAGCCAACCTTTACCTACAATACCGTAACCAATAACGTAGTATTTATTAACTTGTGATAACTTTACCTTATGATTGTTCCAATATTTCCGCTCTTTGTTTTTACATTCATAAATGATACAATTAAATATCTATTCCAGAAATTAAGAAATTAGAAGCCTATTTTGCAAACGATGAGTTGAAGCATGAATATCCTATTGTTTCTTCTCTTCCTTCTCCTTCTTCTGCACTTCCCCCCCATTTGTCTGTGCTTGATGTTCTAATTTCGGCGCCTCCTGAGCCTTAGTTTCTGCTGGCTGTCCATCCGGGCTTTTGTCCACGGTCTTTACTGTCTGCTTGCCTGCAGTCTTCAGTATGGCTTTAAGGCCCAGATTGTCAAAGTTGTATGCTGCCACACCAACATTGACCACTGAACCGAAAGCAGTGTCTGTGGCTTGGCCTGCGTCGTCACCATACCTTCACCATGAACAATACAGTGGAGTTAGGAAAGAGCGGTTTGGTGTAAGAAAGTAATTGAGGGTGTGTACAGAATTGAAATGAGGGAGCAATGTGAGGTGTGATATTCCTACTGTTGTAGTTCACATCCACACACCAAAGGTCAAGAAAAACATTTGTCATTTCACTTTGTAGCTGTTTTATTGGTAACAAAAAAGGAAAACAGATAGTATAAACAGCAAGAACAGCACCACCCAACACAAGCAGACACGTAGCAGCAGTTAACATACCTGTAGACAGACCCAGAAAGACACACACTAAAGCTTAAACTGCATCAGGTCAAAAAAGAGCCCAAACACATACTTTATGTCCAGATATAAGTGAATCAAAGAAAGTCTGTTTTTAAAGACAATTCTGTGTTAGCTGTTGCATTAGATTTTGAATATGTCTCATTAAGGGGTTATTTTCTGATTTGACGGGTTAATGAAAGCGTGTACATGAATGGGTTGAGCAGGGTCAGCTGTTAGCCTTTGCCTTTATTGCCCCGTGCGGTCAGTTGTTGGACATGTTTATTAGATTCTCTAAGCCTCTAAATCTGAAAAGAAATAGGTGTGAAAGCAGATCAGTTTCCCAATGAACCAAGAAGAAAGAAACAAAGTAGTACTGTGGTTTAAAGTGACCAACTAGATTCAGAAACAGGCTTGAAACACAATCTAAACTAGTCTATTCAAGATCAGAACATTACTAAATAGGGAAGCAGAAAGGGGAAATATCAGAACTTACTTGTACTTCACAGTCCTTACTGTCTCTGCTGTAACACTTTTGCCAACAAGCTTTGCTCCTGTCTCCAGACTAGACCAAATAGTAGAGAAACCTGGTATGGATGTAAAGGAAAAATTATTTGAGTACTCATGAAATACTTGGATTATACATCTTTAAGCAAATATTTAAAATGTCAACACATTTCAAGTGCCAAAACCTGTCTTCATATTTTTTTCATAGCTAATGATATGACAACAGTGTAGGACAATGTGCAAGGTTATGCGTTTGATCCTGAAATTTCCATTATACTGGTACCTACCTTGTACGCTGCTGACTGCCACAAACTTAGCTCCATCGAAGTTGGAAGCGCGGCCATCTTTGATCTTGCTCTTCATAGACTCTGGGACCAGCTTAGCTCCATGTTTCTTCACATGGGGCGCCACCTTATCCACCACGCGTTCTGCCACCGCACTCATTCCATTAACTGTAAATATACACAAATATGAAGTAGAAGCATACATATTGGTACATAGCCATATTCATTTACAGTACAGGAGACTAATGACATGCATTGAAATAAAAGAAAAAAAATAGAAAACCAAGCATCTATCAGAGTTTTCTTCAAACTTCTGCCTTGTATTGTTTGTATGAATGATTATATTCTGTGCAGGATGATCTTTTTATCATTCCTATTTTGGTTTAAGTCCTTACCCAAAAACTGGCTGACTCGCACAGCACCCCCAGTGGTCTGTTTAGCCACCTCCAGACCTTTGGTGACACGGGGGCTGACCTCTGAAGGAGTTTCCTCTGGTGTGATATGATCCCGGATCTTGGCTGCTCCTTTATGAATAGCCCTACCAGTAGCCTCTGCTCCTTTTACAAACTCTTGACTCAGCCTTGCAGCCCCTAAAGACAGAAATATGTTGGGTGATAAATGTACACTGGAAATATCATTGATTGTTGTGTTGTTAAAATATCTACAAATGCGGTGGTTGGACAAAACTTTCCTCGGAGCACTCATTCCTGTTCAGGAGAGCTTGCTGCAGCAAACAATGTCCTCTAGTGGTGATTTTGGTGTACAACACTGCTGTGACATTCTTTATTAGGACTCACACTTTCAAACACACCTGACAAGATTCCTTGTGCCATCTTCTCACTCCATCCAGGAAGTGGTAGTTTTTCATTCTCCCCTGATGGCACTGTGAGGCCTGCTTGTCCTCTCGGGGGACCAAGGGGGATTTTCTCACTCAGGTTGATGACCTCTGACTCTGTCCCCTCTGGACCCTGTCAAGGAATCCATTAAGTCATATGCTAAACAGTTATCACAAAAGGACACACAGTAAGAATGTGCATACACCCAAACAGGTCACATGCATTCCTATGAGCCATGACTCAGCTGGGTAGAATGTTTTTACCCACAACACAACAAAAGAATGTTTGTGCCTCCTGAACTGTGTGAAGTGTAGTGGCTAAATTACATCACAAAATGAGTTTTGTGTTTCAACAAAACAGCAACATGGATGACAGCAAAAGAAAATTGAAAAAACTTTAAAACACAAGGAACAGATTTCTACGCTGAGACACTGAATTCTACAAAACGGTGTACAATCATCAGCTATTGTTTACTTTCAGAACCCCCACCCAACCCCCTCTTTTTCCCTGTAAACACAGAAAAACACCCTAAACATGTTGTTCCAAAGCAATGACACACTGACGGTAAAGATTCACCTGAACCCTGAGGTCAGTGAGCTGCGATAGGAGGTCCTTAAACGTCTCTCGGTCGTAGGCAGGCAGTTCGGAGGACAACACTATGCCCACGTAGGACCCCGGCATCTCTGCCAAGGAGTCAGGGAACATGAAGATCCCAGAGTTAGCCAGCAGTACTGGAGTGTCTGCTGTCAGCGGGTACAGCCAGTCACACACCTTGAAAACACAAAGACATACAAAAGTTAGGAGGTTGGGAATGATGACGGCCTCTAGGTCAGAGGTCATTACCCATGTACCATCATTACCAAAGAGGTTGCATTCATACTAATGACATACACTTCACATACAGTTTTGTCAGCAGAAACCTCAGATCTTTGAAAAGCATGACATGATAGCTTCTGTTGAGGCCTTATTTGTTTATCCACGTGGCAATTCGGGAAATCATCTCATGTCCAAAGCTATTTTCCCAATTCAGATGTAAGAGGTGGTTTCTTGTGAGGCCCAAATGTTTAAGTCAGTCAGTTTCTCTTTTAAGGTCGAAACATGTATTGTCATTTCCCAGCAAGCAAAAGTATCCCCTGGTTCTTTTGACCCCATGTTTTCCCCTCTCAAAAGACACATTACAGGGTTTTAGCCCCATCAGGGCTCATGTCACTCATCCACACAGACATAATACAGATACAGATACGACTTGCTGCTGCAGCGTGCCACTGGTATGGCGCCTGACAGAATGAACCCTGTGAGGGTGCAGGACACTGACCAGCGGCACAACAGAAACGCAAAGTCATCTGTTAATGGGACCATTGTCTTGATGAAAAAACAAAGCAGGGCCAGAATACAGGAGAGCGGCCCACCAGCCTCGTCTGGGGGGAGACAAAGTCACGGCTTTCACTGCATCATACAGCACGGCATAATGCACACTTTGTGGAGATGTCAGCACACATTATTGTTAAGTTTTATATTGACTCAATTAAAAAAGCCGTCACACAGAACGATCCATTTCTTACAATATAGGTACAGGGAAGAAACATAAATACAACAGATTTGCAATAGAACAGCTCAATGTTATCTAGTTAAGCGGCAAATATATTACAGATAATTCAAATATATATTTAACATTAATTAATTAATGCAGTGTTTTAGCATCTCGCCAACAAATCTAATCTTCTGCAGTAGAATGTAAAGGCAATTATAACATTGCAACTACATTTAGAACTGAAATAATTATTCAAGCAGATGGACTGATAAACAGATCAATTGGAAAATATTTTGATAATTGATTGATGCAAGTAAAAATGTCAAATGCCATTCACTGGTTATGGTTCCTCAAATGTGAGTATTTTCTATATATAATTGTTTTATATAATTGTAAACTGTTGGTCAACATTTGAAGACACCATTACCTTGGAAAGTGTTCACTGATCTCTGAGGTTTTATAGACCAAGCAACTAGTCCATACACTGATAAGAAAATAGTCATCAGATTAATTGTTAATGGAAGGAATAAGTCCTTAATTAGTATTAACTAGTTTAGTACAAATAAGTGCAGGACAGAAGAAAGTCAATTTTAAAGCTCAGTTTTGACATGTTTTATCATAAGATGTGCATGTGTTGTCAAACTCAAAGTGGACACATCACTAAGACAACACCATACCCACATGCATGCAGATACTTATTATGACATATACTTATTTTAACATATTGTATACTTGCATGAAGAAATGCTGAGGGTCTTCCATCAGTGGAATCACCTTGCTGACTGTCAAATGCAGTGATGTGAAGGAAGCCTGGATAAGACAGGGAGCTGACCTGCCCGTTTGCTGCCACGAAAAAGATCTGCACCCCAGAGGGGATGAAAAGCAGTTCGTTTCCATCTCCTCCTCCTCCTGCTGCTGCTCTGGTCTGCTTTCCTGAGCGGAGGCCGCCTCCAGCGGGACCATATGCCACACTGCGGTGGCCGACTGTTGGCTGTGGTGTGTATTCTGGAGGCTGGTCCCCGGGGTTAGCCATGGCTGTAGTTCCTGGAGCGGCTGGAGGAAGCGTATGTGTGTGTGGAGCAGCAGGGGAAAGAGGCCTGACAAGGGGTGTTTTTGGATGTGGGGTTGTGTTCTGGGTGGTAGCAGATATGGTGGGATACAGATGGTTGAGGGAGCTTTGGGGAGGTTGACTGTTCGGTGCCAGTTCTGGATAAAGACTGAGAGGAAGATCCATCAACGGACGGCCCCTCTGGTATCCAGTTGTCAGCTGAGAGGTCTCCAGGTCAGAGAGGTGGGCGTTGACAGTCCTCAGAGTGTCCCTCATCTTCTGCTTAAGCTGGCTGGCCGTGTCCCAGGCTGCTCCCAGCTGCCTCTCCCCCCCAGTGGGAACCTCCAGTCCTTGGTTAATGTGCTGTCGACCTTTCCTGTAATACAGCAGGGCCTCCGCACTCTTGCCGGCCTCTTCTGCAGCCAGCCCACGGCTCAGAGAATGAAACGCCAACTCGTACTGGTCCTTGATGAGCAGCAGCTCAGCAGGCTCAGCCATACTTGGTAGTAGACGGGATCCAGAGACTAGAATGGAGACAGAGGGGAGAGAGTGCCATTTCCAAAGTGAGACAAAAGTTGCATGTGCATTTTCAAGGTTTTGACTGTAGTTTACAGCAATCTTAAAAAGCATGAAGACATTTTGACATTCATTCATTGGTTTGCTTGTTTTTTGATTTTCTTTCTCCAACACACAAACATTACATATTGAGTCATGATGGGGCAGTTAGTTTTTAATTAATGGATATAAGACTTCTGTTAGTTAGATAGGAGACAGTTGGAATAAAATAATTCATACGCATGAAGGCAGTGAGACAGAGACCAGCGCACCTGAATCCAAGATAAACAAGGTGTGAAACGGAAACAAAAACATAATTCGTGGTATTCCTTACTGACATAGGTACTCTGACCGCATTACGACGGCTTAGATGAGTTAATGTGAGAAAAATCTCCGTAATTTGAATTGTTGTTGTCGGCCTGAGCGAACGAACACATCAGGTTTTACCTGAATAACAAGCCTGTGTGTGAGTTAAGAAGTCCCCTCTAGACAGGAGATTTACATTTAGAATACCAGAGTTTAAACATGTATTATTCAGCTCAGTATATAATGCATCAAATAGTAAATGCCTGTGGCCTTGTCAGGCGTCATGCCTTACATTGATAGTTCCAATTTAAATCTTGCTTACCTTGACAGCCAAACTTTAATATCTCGGGAAAGGAAAAAAAAACTAACAATGAATAAGTTGTTTCAGAGAATCCTTTTTTCCAGCGTTCGACACTTTTTATGTACTTTCATAGATGTAAAAAATGTCTACTCATATCAATTCACTTCACTCACTGGTTCATTCTGGCGCACCACCAGCAACTAAACACGAGCGTCAAACCGACCTGTGACAAAAATGGCATCCGGCCACCACTTTCAAAATAAGATTCACGGGCTGCGCGTTAAAATAGAAGTAATTTAAATTAAAACTTTATTTAGAAGAAATCACACTTCCTTTAAAGTTGTAGTAATTTGATTTCCTTTCAACGTTAACCTATTCACTCAGGGACATTACATGTAGCATTACAGTGAGACATGACATTTGATATTTTTTACATATTTTACACTTTAACATATTTTAGAATCACTCTGAAGGATATCGAAGATGCTGTAAATCATGATTAAAGGACAACCTCATTCTAAACAAACTATAAGTAGCCTATATATTACAACCAATGACCAGCAGCTTTAAAACATGTTTGCATGAACACCTGCAAGTATTACAATCCAGTCATGAAGCATGTTTAATTTTTAATTTATTGTATTTGCAAAAACTATAAGAAAAATAATCTAAAGGTATAAAGGTCTGCAGAGGGTAAGGCATCTATGGGACTGATGCTAGAATCAGCTGTTTCTTTATGTTCTCAATTAACAGAAGAAGGGTGGAGCAGTGATTCACTGGAAAGGCAGAACAGCAGGTGGGGTGATCCATGACACACGACAATACCTGTAAAAGATTAGATAAAAGACATCCATTTAGAGATGATAAATTGTGTCCTGGATGCATTAACAACCCAGACAAATGGCAAACTGCACATGAAACCCAAAACCTGTGAAATATATTTATGCACAGACACACACACACACACACACACACACACACACCGATCAGCCATAACAATGACAGGTGACCACTGACAGGTGAAATGAAAAACACTGATTATTTCGTTACCATGGCACCTGTCAGTGGGTGGGGACATATTAGGCATTTTGTCCTGGATGTTGAAATGTTGGAAGCAGAAAAAAAAAAACTTTGACAAGGGCCAAATTCTGATGGCTAGACGACTGGGTAAGAGCATCTCCAGAACTAAAGCTTTTGTGGGGTTTTCCTGGTCTGTAGTGGTTGAACCTTCCAAAAGTTGTTCAAAGAAAGAACCGGCGACAGGGTCATAGGTGGCCAAGGCTCATTAATGTGTGTGGGGAGCAGAGGCTGGCCCGTGTGGTCCAAGAAGAGCTACTGTAGGTCAAACTGCTGAAAAAGTGCATGCTGGTTCTGACAGAAAGATGTCAGAACACACCGCAGACCGGTCATGGTACCCATGCTGACCCCCGTCTACCGCCGAAAATGCCTACAATGGGCACGTAAGCATCAGAACTGGACCACAGAGCTATACAAGAATTTGGCCTGGTCTGATGGATCACATGTTCTTTCACATCATGTGGATGACTGCGTGCGTGTGCGTTGCCTACCTGGGGAATCCATGGCAACAGGATGCACTATGGGAAGAAGGCAAGCCTGCGGCAGTGTCATGCTTTGGGCAAAGTTCGGCTGGGAAAACTTTGGTCCTGCCATTTATGTGGATGTTACTTTGACACAAACCACCTACCTAAACATTGTTGCAGACCAAGTACACCCCTTCATGGAAACCGTAATCCCTACTGGAAGTGGCCTCTTTCAGCAGCATAATGCTCCTGCCACACTGCAAAAATGTTTCAGGGATGGTTTGAGGAACACAACAACGAATTCAAGGTGTTGACTTGGCCTCTAGATTGCCCAGATCTCAAGCCAGTCACGCATCTGTGGGATGTGATGGACAAACAAGTCAGATCCATTGGGCCCCACCTCGCAACTTACTGGACACCACACTTTCAGAGATCTAGTGGAGTCTATGCCTTGAGATGTCAGGGCTGGTTTTGGAGGCAAAAGAGGGATCTACACAATATTAGGCAGGTGGTCATAACGTTATGGCTGATCGGTGTATATATAAACAGTAAAAAAAAAAAAAGATAAACTACACCTTACGTTGCACTCGTATACTTTTCCCTGGTGGCCTGTTGGGGTCGACTCTCTGCACTGATGTATAGCTTGTGGAGATCAGTCATGCAGGGCACAATTTCAGCCATGGTATAACCGGTAAAGGCATGTAAGGAATCAGGCTAAAATATGAAAACATTGAGTCTAAAGAAAAATTCTCATAAAAAGGGACTCTTAGCACTCAAGACAACAATTTGGACAAACTTACCCAAAGAGATTTGTTTACAGTGTAGGTGGCTAGGCAGTAGGCTCCAGCTGCCACGATAGATGGGGTGTACTGTAGGAATGGATCAATTTCCAGCAAGCTTAACTCTCCTACATACTATGGCAGAAAAAAAAAATAAATCAAAATATAATCAAGGGAGAGGGAAAACTGTAACTTCAAAGGCAGTGGGCATAAACCCCCTGAGTTATTGATTTTGCTCACCAGGGCAAGGTTCTCTGCGCTGGCACAGACAGAGTGGATGGACATGAAAAGGCGAAGGAACTGGTTTGTGGTGGGGGCTGCCATATTGAAAGCCAGCACTCTTAGGAAAACATGCTCCATCCGGAGCAACTGCTTCTTAGTATAGGTGCTGTCTGTGATATACACAAACTCATTCAGCTCAGGAGGGAAGATCTCCTCGTATTTCCTACAAGGTGACAGATCAGGCAACATCAAGTTGTCAATGCTACTCCATAAGGTGGATTCTTACCACGACCATAACACGTTTAGTTTTTTTAGACAAATCAGTGATTGGATGGGACAGGAAATCTTACGCAGCAATCAGTAATGCAGCTGTGCCAACCAGCTGCAGCTTGCCCCGTTTCACATATGCTGTGCAGGAGAGAAAGCGGTCCAAGTAGTTGACAGCAAGGTGCAGAGTTTCAGAGCGAAGCTTGTATTCCTGGATGACTTCCACCAGCCAGTCCACCAGGATGACCCGCATGTCATTGGTGATCTCTGGATGTTTCTCTAAGTAGCCCGGCCTTGGCCTGAACCTCATCTGGCATTAGAAACAAAAGCCGTTATCATGATAATGCAGTATAAATACAATACATTTAATGCTGCCCACACACAGTAATATGAAAAAAATGATTTAGTGCGCATAGTTAAGGTAATGTCGCACTTCACTCTCCCTCAAGTGCCAGTGAATGTCCTCTGAATACTCAGACACACACAGCACCTCCTCTGACATAAGGGATTTGTCTTGTTCAGACTGCATAGAAGCATCCTGGCATGAACCTGGCAAGAGCAAACAAGCAGTAAAGGGTAAAGGACAAGAAAAGACTCGTCTAACATGGTAGGTGTTTTTGTATTTGCCAAACTCACTTGAACTCAGTTCCAGCAGGAGTCTCAAGCCTTTGTTTTGGAGGGACGCAGTTTCGGCATCTAGGTAATAGCCGTCTGAGACCACTTCTTGACCAGATGCTGCAAGAACAACTTCACAAGCCTCTTCAACATACACATCATAGCTGGAACTGGAGGGACAGCCGAGGAAAGTGAGCTGGGAGCTGTCTGAGATCGAACTGTGTTTGGAAAATTGGTTTCCCTGTGGAAGAACATGATTGCCAAGTTAAATTGAAATGTGAATGTTCTGTGAGGTGAAATTGAATTGAAAATCACAAAATGGACTTCTCTCCACTGTGCCCCGCTCACTTACCTGGCTCAGGGATCGACCACGCTGCTCATTTTCTGACAACACACAGAGCGCTGTGCGTTGCTTGGCCCGCTGGACCTGCAGTGCATCTATTTTGCTTGAAGGTGGAATATTTTCTTTGCTAGTGTGACTGCCGCAATGGGCATTTGTGCTGAAGTTCATCTTTAAACAAGGAAATGGTGAAAGATAAAGTTGGGAAAAAAAGTGATCACCGTGGTATAAAGCAAAGACAAAAAAACTGAAACACATGAATGACAAAGAAACATTCAAAGAAGACACTGCTTTACTAAAAGGGTCACAAGATTTAATCATATTGGTTATGTGATTACTTTATGGCTTCCCTAGCAAAATAACAGTATTTATGTAAATAGGGCTGCAACTAACAATTTGATAATTGACCGAATCTTAATAATTCACTGTTTTGTCTATACATTTCATGAAAATAATCAAATATATTCCATTTAATATCATATATGACAAAGGAGAGCATCAAATCATTTGAGAAGCTGGGTGAGCCAGTGAATGTTTGACAATTCTGCTTGAAAAATGTTGGCGATTAATTATCAATTAATTTATAAATTGTTTCAGTTGTGCACGTAAAGGGCCAAACACATTCAAACAAAACCAATTAGTCAACTTTTACTGAAATTCACGGGAAATTGTTCTCTGTTCCCACAGTACCGATCAAGTAGAAAAACAAATGAGCAATTATGAAAGTAATTTGTGTTGCAGTGAACATGTAACAGGTGAAGTGTGAAATGGGGTGGAAAAGGCTGTACTAGCGCAGGTGCACAGGAGGTGTCAGAACCATCATTGCCATGGTTACAAGAATTTATCACTCCATCAATCACCGACAGACAAGCAACAACACTAACGAGGTGGAAAAACAAGGCTGCAAACTATGTGCATCACTTCAGTGTGTCACGGAGCACAGCCCGACAGTGGTTTGTGATATAAAACAGGTTCATCATCTGTTCCTAACTGCAAACTCACCATGATCAGGACCAACGTAGGTATCAGTTTAACGTTAGGTTAAGAAGGTGGAAGCGAAAATCCAGTGCATTCCACTGACAAAAACGGAGTAATTGTCAGTAACTTTCTTATTTGTCGCTTATTCGGAGACAAACAGCGACCCCTGGCTGCGATCGATCGACTTAAAGCAGCTTCCTGTGCGTCCGATGTCAGTCCAGCGGGCGTGTTTTTTTGTTTTTTTTCCAGGTTGCCTTGTAAACTAATCAGCTGTTTCCTCCAAACGGTTCTCTGTCCAATCACGTGCCCGAACGCAACAGCTGACAGTCGACGACGTCGTGCGTCAGGAACCCATCATCGGATTTACCTGAGCTCCAATGAACTCCAATTAAAATGTATTAAATTATAAAAAATTCAATTATATATAATCCTATTTAAATTAATAAAGGTTCTGTTTCGACTGTGCTTTCCATGACTAGGCTTCTTCAAAGTACAAGTGGTTTTAACTCCTAACACGATGGACCCCACTGTGGTATGCAGAGCCATGGATACACTAACTGTCCACTGTTTGAACTTAGGCAGAAGAGATAACAGTATTTGGATATTGTTCTCAAATCTCTAGTTGGATGAGAGATTCAATAACAGGGTTGCAAAAGAACTGTTGAAGTCTACTCCCACGTCTATTTTAAAATTTTGAATGGGCTTCTCACCATGATGTCAGTTGGCACATAGCTTGGACACCACAGCATTACTGTTTCCTAACCAATACAGTGAAGAAGGTGTCTCATTATTACACACAGATGCATTGCAATAAAGCCGTTTCTGAATACTGCCGTCTGAAATGAATACCGCTTTTGTAATCTAGAGCAGTCGGCCACATGTGGATTTGGACATATTCTTGGAAAATTCTTCATTTTCTCATACGATGAGATGCAATGATTTACTTTATCAATGTTTTTTTTAAATATGTTTATTTATTTGTCTTTCATATATCTTTAGAGTATCCACAACGTTAGTGACTTCCCTTTGGTTTTGAATATGATTCCTACAGGAAACATTCATTCTACTGTACTTAAATCAGTGTCTGCCTTGGTTAATAAATAGGAAAATGCTTGATGAGAATGATGGAACAGTGAAAGTGAAGCTTCTAGTGTCTTGTAGCTTTCTACAGCTACACGATTGATAACATTCGCAACATTTGTTTACAACCTTGGTGCTAGCAACACCTCACACCTCCTCTGGTTCTCATAAAAATGTCTCATATCTCCAAAATGACAAAACCGTATTCAACCAACCGGCAAAACAGCTCCTTGTTTTAGCAGAGTGCTATACAGTATATTTATATTTATGTCCTGTCTGGTTCAGGACAGTTTTATCTTAGATGGGGAAATACATAATGGTGCATGAGTGATTCTGTAATCTCCTTTTAAGAGAAAATATATAACCAGAGTCACAACTGGTCCATCGTTAGTTTAAAAAGACAAATCTTAAAAAAAGATGTCTTCATTATAAAACACTGGACAGCATAATGAAAAGCATTTGCAAACTGTAATTTGCTACAATGTGGAGATACGTAGGCATTACATGCAGACATCTGAGGACAAAATATGTATAAAAACATGTTTTAAAAAATACTTAGGAGACAATTTAGAGACAACAGTTTATTGACAGCTTCATATTTTGTCTAAGTGAAGAGTAACTTGTTGAGAGCCTGCAAGTTCTATATTGTCCATCAGATGGCAGGCTTTCGCTTCAGTAATAATGGTCAGATGTTTTCCATTTGCAAAATGTTTTTCCATTTGCAACATGTCAAGCTGATGTTTGACATGTTGTTATATCAAATATTTTAGGGTTTGTCAGAAAAGATAATCAAATAGATGTAGAGTCTAGTCACTCGACTACAACCCCAAGAAGTCAAGAAACAGGAATAAGACTGGAAACATTTATAACTGACCATATGAAAACCTGTTATATCTAATTTCACAAATGACCACAGAGACGTTGCTCACTCAAACTCCTCAGGGATGAAGATGGTGCAAATATTCCAATATTCAAAGTGACTCTTTCTCAGAGTAGTATGTATCTTCCTTTACCTGCAAACACGTGCAAGTGAATGTATTGATGTTGAGTTTCCTAAAATTATGAATATCATTGTTATGATAATGATGAAAATGATTGCATCTCAGTCACAGCAGGAACTACAGGCAGCAGACTAAAGATTCAGGTATGGGAACTTGTGAGGACCCAGGGGCATTAACCCCAGTCTTGTCATGCTGCAGCTGCCACCGCTGAGCAGCTCCAGTGGAGCAACAGGGGATTAAGGATTACAATTTGCAATCTTTTGGTCACAAGGCTGCTTGTTGAACTTTCAGCCAACCATCACTCCTATACCATCCTGACAGCTGTATTCGATGGGAGACTCTTCACCTTTTTGAGAACTATGGTTTTTATTGGTTTAATTTATTCTCAGTCATTATGTGTTGACTGGGTGTTTCAATCCATCATTGAGGAAATCAACATATGCTTATCTTAGGAAAACAAACATCAAGAACTGTCTACAAAGAGGCACGTGTTCCCCCCAGAGTTTATTAGCAAGCAGTAATCCAAGCTACCCCCACAAATGAAAAGTGTTTCTTTTTTTGTTATCACATCAGACACTTACTGAAACATAGACACCTTGTTCCACAATTCTGTAAACAAATTACAAAGATAATGGTGATTCTATCAACAGTCTAATAATATAATGCAAGCCTGAGAGTGTGATTCTATAATTAAATAGATCTAATTTTTTTAAACAATGTAAAACTACAATAAAGGCTAAAGTGTGTGAAAGACAAAAAATTGAAGTGCTGTGTACTCTGCAAAACCTTCAAAACTATGTGAAATTAAAATCAATAACAACTCAATAAACTTTGAAAGACAAAAAATCTTTTAGAAATCAAAAGGCTAGTTATATAATACATCTCTTGGGCCAATACAAAAACTACACTTGGGAAATGTATTTTTAATTGCATGCAAGACAGTTTTGCCTGGAATCAGTTTTATTATTTACAAGGACAACAGCACGACTGAACAGCATATTTCATTTGAACTCAATTTAATTTTTATTTGAAGATTGAAAGTGCTGTTATGTGAACAGGTCATATCAGTCAAAGATAATGAAGTCATTTTTCTCAGTCCTGTTGAACCTTTTTATACACCATGTGTAGCTATTCACCTAATCGTTTGTGTAAAACGTCACAGTTTGTGGAGCTGGAACAGATATCAATGCCAGTTACTCCAAGTGCCAAAGGCTGGGTGAAACAGATGTGAAGAAAGACGAATGAAAAAAGACCAGGTAGAGTGAGTAATTGCCCCGGCCACAGATAAGATGCATTGGAACTTTGTTCTCCCTCAGAACCAATGAAATATCCTCTCACCTATTTGGTCCAGCGGAGATGGGAGACAAGGCGGCCTGCTGTGGCTATTTTCTCCTCTCAAAATAGGATCAATATCTCTTCACATTGTGCTGGGAGGAGGGACTGAGCAAACACGCACACGCACACACACACACACACACACATATGCATTCATACTTATCCACAAAAACACAAACATGGCACCTGCTCAGGGGACACAGAGTCTCTCTGTCTTCCGCTGCCGTTTTATCCCCCGTCCTCATTTCCGTTCAGTCCCTAAGCAGATGCAGATTGCTTATGACAGATAGCATTGGGCTTCTGCCATTTCATTAGCATGATGTATTGCTGGTGACAGGCTTGGGCCAGATGGGCTGGGGGTTTAAGCATCACCTCAAAAAAACACTGCGCCATCCGGGAGAATCCTAACAGCTGAGGATGGACATCTCTCAGCAGCACCCTCATCCAGTGGTGTAACCCCTGTTGGGAGTCTCTCACCCTCAGTGCAGGGCATTTTCTCAGTGTTCAGAAACAGCAGAAAAGGCAAAACAGGAAGATAAAGAGATGAAAGGCAGCCTAATCTGCTGAGGTTCATCCGTGATGAACAGGCAGTTTCCCCCATCACCTTTTGCAGGAACTGGACCTGATAAACTGACCATAATTCAATCTAAATCTAAGAATTGCAGTCAAATGAGTCTCATAAGTGGTGCTGTGTTGTGACATCTCGTTACTGATGGTGCATTTAAATGCCAGCAGAGGTATAGTCTACCCACAATCCTTCACTCCCAATCAATTCGCTGACACGACTAATCAAGGAGAGAATTATGCAGCCAGGTTAGTAAACACTTTGGGAGAAGTCAACATCACAATCATCAGAATGCAGTTATATAATTGGCTGATTTCATTGGCAGCTCAGGCTGATTAAACTTTAACTACTCTCTGCTCTCACGAGGAGTCTATTGCACATTGTTATCTCTGTAGTCACCCCATGGTAAAGGTCTTCAAACCTTACGATATTTTGTTACAGTTTTGTACACTGTTACAAAGATGGGTTGTGTTATGTTGAAGGCCAATTAGCAGCATGTATTGGCTCCAAAAGAGTGCTGGCAATCAGCACTTTGATATCCAAGTTTTCAAAACAACATGGGACAACTAACAGGGGCAAAAGAGTGAAGAAAGCTGCAAAATCATTGAATACGCCAAGAGGGAAACTCATAACAAAATCCAACAAATTACATCAACTAGAAGGAGTAGTGATCACTTAAAGAAAATAAAAATTACTAACACATAATTTATCAATCTCTGTTTCTCGTTGTCTGTTGTCTGAAGGTCAAATTGTTCACCCTGTCTTTGTACTATAACAATGCTTTATTTAAATGATCCTCATGCGGATCAAAGGGCCTTTTGTTGAGGAATATGATGTGGAAATTTGATGCCAATCTCCTCCATTAAAAGGTCCATCACTGTAATGAGCCAGGGGCATGAAAAGAAAATGAGCTCTGAGAGAGGAGGGGAGTGTTATGTCAAGACTGAGAGCTCTTATTGTCCGTTTCTTATGATGATGGAATAATTTTGCTGCTCAAACCGGGATACCACACACACACACACACACACACACACACGCACACAGTATGTTTAACCAATCTATAACCAGCGGGCAACACTTTATAGAATATCACAGCATGTGGCAATAACCGCAATGATGCGACAAACCTTTGATGAAAGATTAATTGTTTACTTTTTGGGTCTGTTCCTGTTTTTTTCCCCCACAATTCATTAACTATTGAGTGAACCAGAGAGGAAGAGAGTTGGGGGGCCGGGAAGTGGTGGAGTGTGTGTGTGTGGGGGGGGTCATAATATTCACTGACTGACTGAAATATAAAAAAGAATCTGACTCCATAATTATGCTGAAAGACAAAGTGTTGCAGCTTTTATCCTTGTGTCCTCTATACCTTCTACGATGAACTCGTGCATCAGAAACCTCCCCGTCTCCCCGTGCCTGAGAAGTGGTACGTATGAATTATGAATGTGTGAAGAGTAAGGGTTTTTTTTTTTGTTTTTTTTTATTTGCAATTTACGGGGGCCCCAAATCTTTTGCAGCAATAAATTATTCATATATTCAAATGAATCTGACTTTGAGGACATTTTTTTCTCCTTTCTTCTGCTCTTTCATGAATTTAGAGTGTACCCTTCAGAGGGATTGGGCAAAATTGCCAAGACCTTTAGGAAAGTGGTAAAGGTTTTAGTAGAATGGTGATTTCGGTTGACTTTTAGGGTGTCTTGTTCTGACGTGTTCTTGTGCATGGGTATCGTTGTTTTTGCCTGTTTTTGAGACAGTGTTCGATATCATATTTCCATCTCTCTCTCTCATTGTTATTCTGGACAAGTACTCGCCTGTCAGGCTGCTGTCCTGTGTGTGTGTGTGTGTGTGTGTGTGTGTGTGTGTGTGTGTGTGTGTGTCTGTTATGCCTCAGTATGTTTTCTCTGCTCCATGCCCTCAGATCTGTGGAGCTCATTTTGATTGGCATGACGCTGCCGTGGACTGTAGTCTGTGCATATTTCTTTGGCTGATGTCTGATCTTGAGAATCTTTGAAAACCAAACTGAACATCGCATCTTGGAGACGTGGACAAAATAGATTATATTTGAACTGTCTCTCCGTGATTACGGATGCAAAGACACTTTCTCCTGCAATAAGGAGAAGACAAGTGAAACACTCAGCTTTCATTAAATTTCGCTCATGTGTGCCTTCCTCTCAGTGGGGTGCTTTGCAAATTGGATCGGATTACCAGAGAGATGTAAAGCGTATCTACCAGTGCAGCTAAATACCCTGAACTTCTAAACATATTTGAAAAACTGATATCTTGACACTTTCCTATCTGTTATCTAAGAGTTTAAAGTTAGCAGAATGAGCTTGTCAAATCCCTAACCACACACACACACACACACACACACACACACACAAACACTTTAGCCCAAAATAGTCTGCAAGTGTAGTTGCACCCCCCTCCTGCTGCATGCCCCCCCCCCCCCCCCTCATTAACATGCAGTGCAGAGACTGGTGTCCTCACAAGGGCAGCGCTAGGATGGCATGGAGTCAGAACAAGCTGGGATATCAGGGAATGACATGGAATTGGCGGCCACGCCTTCTGGGATTACTGACAAAAGCCAGCTGAGGCCAATGCTCTTATCTCCATCCTTCAGTCCTCTTGCTCTCTCTCTCTCTCTCTCTCTCTCTCTCTCTCTCTCTCTCAAACACACACTCACACAGGCAACACAAACGCACACAAGAATACTTGCGTTTGCACAGAGACAAGCACGTGTACTCACGCAGACACGATCAGCTTTGCCAAACATATTCCCTCTTAAGGAAAATAAAGAATAGTGTAAGTGTAACGATTCCGTGTGATAGGTTTAGAAATGCTCTTGCTTGGTCTGAAATGGTCTGTGATTAGTAAATGGGAGGTCAGGGGAAATAATTATTGGAATAATTAAATGAACTTCCTCTGTTCTTGGTTTCTCCCTCGTCGTTGTCAACACCAGCGAAACTGCCTGCAGCATCATCATTAAAAATATTTATCAACAGCATTTTCTTTTTTTTTCCTTTTGGGTCAGTCAGATTAAGAAAATATTCACAAACACATATATGCTCATCAGATGAATCCCAGGCCTCTTCACATAACTGTCACATTTTTGTCAGAAGTACACATGAATATGTGATTTTAGCGAAAATCTGGATTCTGATGTGAAATAAAGTCATCTCCCTCTCATCTCTACTCTCTCTGTTCTCCACTGCTGCTAGTCCCCTCTGGTGCCTGTGTCAGCGGGCAGATGGCGGCAGACAGAGTCGTCTGTGGAAGAAGAGGCGCCTTTTCCCCTTCACAGAGCAGGGACAGGTGTCATCTGCCACGCAATTAACATCTTCATGAATCTCATTAAGGCGCTAACAAGCTCCAATATGAAATTCAGGGTCATGCACAAAACTTATTTTAGATCAGAAGAGGAGACTTAAACCTTATTTGGAGTGTTTTCCGCACCAAAATCTGCTACATACACTTACAGTCATTTTTACAAATCAAAGTTAAAGCACTGGGTTGTTCACCCAAATTACAACATATCATTCTGGAAACAATGGGTCAACCATTTTGGTCCAGACTGAAGTATCTCAGTCTAAATTATGTGATGGATTTCAATGGAGTTTTGACCATGGGCCCCCAGAGGATTAATTCATCGACTATGGTGATCCTCTGACTTTCATCTAGTGCCACCAGCAGGTTGGCATTTGTGGATGAGATTAAGTATCTTGACAATTATCGGACGGATTGCCATGCTATTTGCCCCTAGAGGATAAATTATACTGACTTTGGTGTTCCCTAGACCTTGCATTTAGCGCCATCATCTGGTCAAGTTTTAATTGTGTCCAGTATTTATGACAAAATTCCTGAAAAACGATATTCCCATTCCCATCAGCCTCAGCTATACTTTGTGTGTATTGCTAATCAGCATATCAGCATGCTAACCTGCTAAAGTAAGATGCTGAACACAGTATTCTAAACATTATGCCTGCAAAAAACAATCCACATGCTGATGGTGACATTAGCTCAAAGCACCACTGTGCCTGAGTACAGCCTCACAGAGCCGCTAGGATTGTTGAAATATAATCAATGTTATCAGCACCACAAACTAATTACACCCAAACTATCTGATTGCTAGATACCTCTAGCTGAGTGAGAACATTTTTCTTTTATTTGGGTGAACTGACCCTTTAATGAGGAGTCCATGCTGCTGGGTCATCCTATGCTTTTTGCTCACAAAACACTTTGAGAATCATAATTTTGTTGATTGAAAAAAAAAGTATTGGAAAGCATTTGGGGGAAAATGATCTTGTTTCATTTGAAAAGTGTTTGAGCTTATGTTCATTTTCAATTAGTAGTAAAATATGTGTGCACTTCACACACAGCACGTGCACTAAGCGGCTGCTAACAGACATGCAGTCTAGAGGGGAGCTCAGAGGGAGACAAAGAGAGGGGAGTGAAAAGCCAAGACGAACACAGGCGAGGAGAGCTGTGCTGGGAACATTAAGAGGTGTTCAAGGCTGTTTCTTTCTTCTCGGTCCGCCCTTTCTCATTCATCACGTCGGGTCGGGGTCTGGTCTGCGCGGCTCAGCCTGCCAACAACAACGGTTGTTGCTCACCGCTGGATACTGTCTACTGACGCAGAGAGCAAGGCCGTGTCCCTCACACCAACACCGGGGAGGGTCGACTGTGCGTCGTGTGTGTGGGAGGGGGTGCATGTAGTGACGAATACTGATTTATTGGTCAGTTATCAAACCATTTATCCGACGGTGGGCCTATTGATCCAGCTATTTGCCTGCCCGTGTTAACTTAATTTCAGAATAGCAGAATAGGTTTGACTGTGAGTGTGATCATTATTCGAAGGTGACGAGCAGAAGAGAGAAAAGCAGGAGGGCGGAGAAAGAGGCAGAGAGAGGGGATGGGATAAGAGAGCGCCCCCCCCCCCTTCCTTCCTCTTCACCACTTCTCAAGTCAAAAAGAGAAGTACAATTAGTTAGTTACAGCCTCTCAGTTACAGACCTGGTGCACGCGCGCGTTCCCTTTTGAATGTGAGCCCATTCATAGGGAGAGATCCACATCTGGCGGTGTCTGCTCCAGGTGTTGTGCCTGTGTGTCACACTGAATGAGAGAGAGAGAGAGAGAGAGAGAGAGAGAGAGAGAGAGAGAGAGAGAGAGAGAGAGAGAGAGAGAGGGAGAGGGAGGCTCGTAGGGGAGATCTCAGGGGCGACAGATCTGGTTTGCAAGGCTGAAAGACCAAACGCAGCGGCATGGATTTCTCCACGACGTGAATGCGAGTGAGGAACAGCTGCCTCACACACACAGAAAGGTCTGTAACTATTTCTGTTTTTCAGCAGTTGCATGAATACTGATGCTTCAGGCAGCGTTTATTTTTTATTTGTATTTTTTGAAATGTTTCCAAAATTGTTTTTAAGAGGGAGAGCGAGCGTTAACGTGCTGAATACAAAGAGCCGTTATTCTCCGTTCAGCTGCCAGCAACTTTATTTGGCGCGTTATCACACCTTGCAGAGCAGCACCGAGAGAACAAACACTTGCAGAGAAGACATAAAGGACAGATGTAATAGTAAATTAAGGGAAGAGAAACACATAAACGTTAGGTTATAAAAGGTAGGGGGCAAGAATTCATGTATATGTTTATTCACCAACTTGGGAAATGAGCGGGCTCCCTGTGTGGCAGTTGAGAAGAAAGGAAGAAGGAGCAAGTGATGAGTGAAGCAATTGTACCCCCAGATGAAGAGGGGGGGGGGGGACATAAAAGTGTCCTTTCAGGGCAATGCGAACAAGTGCAGGGCTTGTTTGTGTTTAAAATGATGTATGACTCACCCCGTTCATCATAATAAACGCAGAGCTACAACTATCGAATGGCAAATGCACTCAGAGGTATCAGGAGTAATTAACAGATATGAGAAAAAGGTGGACAAATACACTTCACCGCAGGGATAGACTGACAGGGCGCGCGCGCGCACACACACATACACACACACACACACACACACACTCAGACATCAAAGCAAAAGAGCTCATTATCTCCACTGGCCACTCACCAAAAACCCTTCCAATGCTTCCTTTTCATAATGATCGCTGTTGCTCAGGTCCTAACCCCGTGTTACCTTTCTGTCAGTTATAATAAGCCCTCAGCAACTCCTTTGAGATCTCATTTCAATTTGGATTTTTGAAATCCTTACTGTCGCGCAGTGGATATCTGAGAGAATCGGAGAACAGTGGAACAGCGGTGCTGGACCCCTGGCGTGGCTTCGAGTGCACTCAGGTGCTCTGCGAGATTTTGTCATTCAAATGTAAAGGCAATTAATAAAAACAGTTTATTGTTTTGGACACTCATTCAAATTTCACCTCTTTTTCTGGCATTATTTGTGCCATTTGGTTATTTGCATTAATATCTGTGCTCAGTCTTTTAAGGGATATCATTTTAAAGTAAATACTGAAACAAGCCTAACTGGAGATAAATAGATTGTTTGGTGTCTTGCAAAAAAAAAGTGGTTGAGAGCTTCTGACGCACACATACGCAACATCAATGTTTTCATACTTTCATCATTCCTGCATATCTCTGACCCCTACGTGGATTATCTGTGGTAGGATTTGGGGCTGCAGAGGCGATTTGGAATTCATGTGGTTGAGCATCAGGTCTGTTTTCAACTGATCTGGCCCAAAAAATGAGATATTTAATGCGTTTGAAATCCAGGCTACTTGTGTCTCCTGGCAATCTGTTGTTTGAGCTGAAATTGTGTGTGTATGTCTGTGTGTGTGTGCATACAGTATGTGTGAAAATCGTTCATATTTTTCCATACATGCATGCAAATGAATATGTCTGCTATTTGCTCAGCTTGTCTTTGTCTGTTTAGGCATGTGGTATGAATAAAGTATGAGACACACACACACACACACACAAAAGAGTATGGCCCAAATGCCATGACATTTTGCCACACATGGATCTTGTCCATTATTCATGAAGTGAAGAGCTAACAGCAGAACTGAACAAACAACACAATTTGTCGCTCTGGGAAGTTTAAGGTTTTAGTAAATATCTGCATATGCTGCATGCATGGACTAAATATATCACAGAAATGGCCTGGGCTATTTTCTGTCACCGAAACATATCTCATGATTTTAGAAAACAGTAGGGAGGCCAAGGCTGACTATGTTTGGCCCTGAATGGACACGCTATTAAATATAAAAAAAAAAAGACCTAAAATAATATCTTTTTTTATAAATAAAAACATAAAACCAAACTCATTCACTCACTTATGAATATTCACAACAATTGAATAGAAATCCTGATAGATTAAATGTGTTGTATGTCTACCAAATGCAAAATCATTCAAATCCAATTTCTGACAACAAAAAATAATGGCTATATTTTATGATTTTATTGTCATATTATTGAAGCTGGTTGGTGACTTTATAACACTTCAATCACCTTAAAAGAATAAAACTGCAGAACATGTTAAATAATGATGAATAATAATAATGTTAAATACAGCAAATGTCTGCATTATTAAAACACAGTATGCACATAATAAAATACACACTGTACAAAAGAGTTTCAAGAAATACATACTATTAGGCAACAAAGCTGTGTAAAATATACTGACAACAAGACAGAACACACTAGATGAGACTAATTGTGCCGAGGATGCACTGACAGCAGTGACAGTGAGGAAAATTATAAGGTGATGAGATGAATGTTGAGAAAACAAAGGAGGGTGGAGGGTGAGGAACAGATTGAGAAAAAAAGAATCACGGCACGATATCTCAGGAGGACTTTTGCTGAACGTACTCCACCAGCAGAGGGGCAGACTGTTTGACAAGTGACTTGCAGAGATTGTGCAGCTCGTGAAGGAGTTTGAGCACGACAAAAGGGAGATTTGGGAGTCGAGGCTCACTGTCTATAGATACAGATTGATGGTGGATGAAACGTATGCTCAAGTCAAGACCAAACAAGCAAAAGGTGGAGCAGCAGAGAGAGAAGAACATATGGAATTCATGAAGAGAAATTTGCTCGAGGCAACCCGGTTTCAAGAGTGTGCGGTAGAGATAGCCACGGCAGAGCAGAATATATTAAAACCTTTTGACATAGCCAAGAGGGCAATGCTGACATTGAAAATGATGAAATACATAATCAGAAAGAAAGTCATAGCTGAGAGTGAAAAGGAAGAGCACTTCTGCAAGAACTCATTGATAAACTCCAGGCTGGGAGACTCAGGAGGACACGGGGAAATAAGGATGCTGAAAGGCACAACAGTGTCAAAATGCCTGAACTCCAAATGGCCCTGACTGGGACTAAGGGGAGAAGACTTCTTTCATGTTAGATTATTAAGCACAGACAGAGATGTAAGTCAAAAACCCACAGGCCACGGTGATGTCCAGAGTCAAGGTCTGACTCCTGAAGACCGCTCAGGCCATTGCCACCTTTCCTCTTAGAGGAGCAGCTACCAGCAGTTTCCATTATCCTGGACTGGCAGTCCAACAGGGAAGCCATTCAAGCTTTCAAAAGGCCATATCTGCTCAGAGGGAAGTGTATGAGCAGCCATATATATTTATATTGGGTTTTCAGTAACTATTGAAGTACTCCTTTTGCCACAAACTGGGCTAACACATTTGATGAATTTTTATATTTATGAAGCTGTTAAAGAGGACCTGAGGTCTCATTCAAGATTCAAAACAGAACATTAAGGAATAGCTGAATTTGTGCCAGGCTCTTGTTACAGAGACTCAAGAAGAAATGAGATTACAGCTCAGTGGGTGAGAGATAAAACAGAGGCACAAAGTGCACCAAAAACAAGTCCATCTTCAAGAGGCAGCAATTTATTCTCTCAGTCTCAGAAAAGAAACGCAGGGAGGCTCAGCTGACCAAAGAACTGACCACAGAGACTGAGGATTAGCTGGTGACTGCATCCACGAGAAAGAGTAGCAAGCAAGGCACGATTGCCGAAAATTATATCTGGGAGAAAAATTGAACCCGGACCCATCACACTCAGAGGAAAAACAGAAAAATCTTCTTTTTGCTGCCCCTCTCGCCTTGCTGCACTGATGCAGAGGTGTAATCCCGGGTGTGGTCAGTACCCCATGACTTCCCTGGTGGGTGCAGTCAAAGGCAAGAGAAGGCAGTGACACACTGTTTCAACAGGTGCCTGATGATAGGTTACATTTAAAGATGGAAGCAAACGTGAGAGGGAAGACACGTGTCTGTGTTGCTCAGCAGGAAATACATAATGAAGAAGATTGCTGACCATTTGGAGACAAGAATAAACTCAGATTCAACTTGTTATACTACTTCAACGATGCAAAATAACCCCCCAAAACAAGACATTTTCAACATTTAGATAATTTTCCTCAAAAAAGACGAATCATTTTCCCATAGTCCTTGGTGTTCTCTGTATTATGCTTGTAACTATTTCTAATGAAAATCATTACTGGTATTTATTATTACATTACATTACATTTACATTTATCCAAATCGACTTCCAAATAAGAGGTTTACATAAAGTGCATAGAACCATGATCGAAAACAACACATTCAAGACATTCAAACAAAAAAATACAATTCCATTATAATAACGTACAATATGCTATACTTAGTAGAAAGTGACATCTTTTTAAGTGCTGTTGTATTCCCGAAACAAATGAGTCTTTAGTCTTTTCTTGAAAGTGGCCAGACAGGTTGTTTCTCTGTTGGATGTGGGGAGATGGTTATATGTATTTGTGTGTGTGTGTGTGTGTGTGTGTGTGTGTGTGTGTGTGTGTGTGTGTGTGTGTGCGTCGTCCTCAGCCTCAGTGGGACTGCATGGCCTGCCCTCTTAAAGTAGATTAGCTTAAAAAAACTGAACGTACCTTGTTGCCTGGATACAAAAAGCATCATTAAGCCCAATTATCAGCCACTTTAGCACACAATGAACAAGCTTCATCACAGATTTCAAAACAACATATCATTAACAACAGCAACGTATACAGAGCTAGAAAAGTGTAGGAGGGAACGGCAAGAGAAGCACAATGGATAACGCGGGGAAAAGCTGGCAGAGCAGAAGAAATAAGAGCAGAGACATGTAGAGTGAGCGAGCAGGCTGGGGTTCAGCGCCACGTTCATGGACATTTCTGACAGGCACATGACCGGTGATTGACACATTTTGAGCTGAAACAAGTAAAGCTGAGGTGGAATTTGGAGTTGCTAAACTACAAGTGAATCTTTAATTCACCACCAGCAAGTATAAATTGAAACATAAAAATGTTAATATAACTGAAATCCAGATAGTCACATCATTTCAGAAATGAAATAAATGAAAGTATGTTGGCTGAGTGAGGATGGCAAAAAACAAAACCCTGATAGAAAAGGAAAGTAGAAATAAAAAAGAAATAGGAGACAGCAGAAGGAGGGAAGAGTAATGCATGTGCACCGAATATCAATACTTCAACTCTGAGACGTTGCTGGAGAGAAAGAGACAATATAAATCAACAAAAGTGGCAAGACAGTTTTTCTTTGGGCTGGAAAGACCACTGGGAGTATTTGATAAAGAAAACAGAGTTGGGGCAAGAGAGCATACAATCACAGAAAGGGAGTGCAGCCTAACGTATCCCTCCTCATTATTCTGTGCATCTCCCTGAAGGTACAGTCAGTGGGCTGTAAATTAAATAGAGCAGAGTTCTTGTCAACTGTACCATCCAGAGAGAGACAAACGAAGAGAAGGAGAAAGAGAATGAAAGGGAGTGAGTAAGTGGAGAAGAAAAGAGTTTGGGGACAGAGAGGCTTCTTTAAACTTCAAAAGCGCCATCATTCAATAGAAGGTTAAGAAAAGTTGTATACATTGTTACAGGCTCAGAATGACACACTTGGTTGAAACTGGTGCAACACATTTTATTATAGGAGGTACCCTAAAAAACACATTTATTACAGTCGTAACTCAGCGTGCATCAGCTCTGCTATCATTGTGAATGGGGCTGTAATAATGTCAACAGTCTTGCTATAAGGTTCTCATAATTCAAATACACAATAACAGTAAACATTGATGTGCATACTGTACAAAAGCACAAATAACACATTAAGCATATACAACAAGAAACATATTTTCACAACCGCATGAACAAAACCTTCCATGCTCCACTTAAGTATTTTATAGGTAGAAAATCACATATTGTCCCTTTATTGCATTCACTGTTTATGACCTAGGTGAACAGGCTAGTCATTATATTGCTTAACTCAGCTAACTGCCTGTCTACTGGCAGTTCTTAAACTTAATCTTAAACTTAACACATTATAAAAACACTAAAAACACTGTTTGTAGGTTAGAATAAAAAAGCTATAAAATAACAGCAATAACACTACTAGTGTTGGTCTACATTAGCTAAATGTCTTCATGGGCTTTGGTGACTACACATATCCCATCCTTGCATGTATCCTCAATGTGTATTCAGTAGTATTACTTTTGCCTTAAACAGATGTTTGTAGTGTGTACAAAAGTTTACATGCTACGTGTATTTTTTTTTGTACAATTATAGTCCCATTACAGTAAGTTTCTTACCTGTGAACTACAAATATATGACAATAGCCAAAACTCAACTATTGCTCTTGAAAAGCCCCTAGTGATGTGACATCGATCATGAGCGTACTGTTCACTGAACTACTCTTTTGATTTGAACAAGTAGTAATGATTAATCTCAGAGAGCAATTCGTTCTCTTAAGCCACGCATGCACATGCCTTCAAGTCCTTCATTTTACACGTGACAGCTACACAGGCATGGTATTGGACAGAAATTCATCTTAGCTCATGGAGAAGGTACAATGAATATAGTTTTCTCCACTCCTCTGACTATAATGTGGCCAGGCTCACACATATGGTCCGTGGTAAAATGCATAACCATGAAATTGAAAGGAAGGAGGGGAGAGCTGGCAGATAATAAAGAAATGAGAACACGCCACTGTGAGGCAAAGAGAGTGTGCTGACCTCTTGCTTTCATTATGGTCATGGTCAATTATTCTTCCCTTTGAAGAGTCTTTCTCTGCTGTCATAGATCAAGTCAAGACACAAGGCTGGCCTAACCCAAATGCAAAACAGCCTTTGCTCTCCCTTCCCCTCTGTCTCTTACCAACACAAAGACTTTTCTACCTCGCAATGCTCATTCACATCTTCTAGTCAGCTTTGTGCCATGCCAGTAATTTGCAGTGGAACATTATTAGCAGTTTTATTATGCGGTGGAGGAGGGCTGGCTCTCAGCTGTCTTTGTGAAAGCTGATTATGAGGAGTTTAATTTCATCAGATAAGCATGCCTTCATTTATGAGCGTACAGCAGCTCCAGGCACCAAGCCTGACAGGCATTCAATGAGACAAGCACTCCCCCTGCTGTTATTCTTCATTACAGGCTGTGCTATGGTCTGGTCAGAGGAGTTCCTTCAATCGGTCAAGCTCCCTGACTTTACCATGCGAGCCACTCTTAATAAAAGCCACCAAAACAGACCATGATATTATATGATATTGGGTATTTAATACAGATTTCATACATGTTAACACAATATGACATGTTGATTGTACCTGTTTGCTTTTGTCTTTGTTGCAAATATCTTTTATATATATATAATATTTATCTGCAGTCTTTAATCTTCTTAGAATTAAAAACAAGAATTTTCTGACATTTATTTTGCAGTTTAATGCCAGATGGGTGTGGTTAATCTTTAGGGCAGTGCAGTATTTGTAAGTAAATTTGGTGGTTCTTAATTTTCCTGAACTCTCCATCTGGTGCTCCAAGAGCACTAAAAGAAATTATTATTATTATTTGCGACTATTATTTGATAGAAGTCTGTTGTGCATCTGGGGCTCTCAAAGTGATTTGTTGGCCCTGAAGCAGAACTGCAGTGCTCTCTGTCTTCCTCTTAACCTCTGCCAAAGCTGAAGTTATGGGTGAAATCTTTTGTGTCAGCAAGCATCTGCCATGCTGAGGTGTCCTGGAGGGAGAAACAAAATCCCTGGCTGCTTCAGCAGACAGAAGAGAATTCCTCCTACAGGTCGTGTAAATTATGAAGTGAGTGAGCGTCTTTATTTTGCTTTACAATTAATCTCACCCGTCTTTCTTTTTCTCTCATGCAAATGTCAGCAGAACATCAGCCAGGATGTCAGGGATGGAGGTTCCGCTGGTGGACCCTAATCAGACTGGAATCTCTCCAATAGACAATGGGACCTTTCTGCGTTTCTCCCCGACCTCAGCTTCCACGTCAGCGGCTGCCTCGTCACCCGGACGTCAGGGCAACGTTTATGTTTACGTGTGGCTCTTCCTCGGCCTGCTGGTATTCCTGCTGACACTGCTCATCATCTCCCTCCACAGGCTGAAGAACATCATCTCCTCCTCCTCCTCCGTCCCCGACTGCAGCAGCGAGGGAGGGAGCTCCTTCACCAACATGGAGATCTGTAGCATCTCGTCTCAGAGGTCCACCATCTCCTCACTGTCCACCTGAGGGAGACAAGAGGGAGCACATATGCATGCACAAAGCACAGAGGCCCAGCACCTCCTCACTGTGACATACAAGCTCAAAAAATAATTTGTCAGCCACAAAGTCAACATGGCATTACACTCAATGCATGCATATTCTAATCCCTATGGTCCATTGAGTCTGGTGTGTCCATGCAATGTGCAAAGGCACAGGGGAAATACAACTCATAATTTGATGAACAGGTCTTCAGGGGTGAGAGTGACCGAACCCTTTAGAGCCTTATTTCAACAATCAAGACAAATGAACTCGAGAAACTGCTTTCCAGGAAAGGGCATTATCAGGAACTATTACATTTCTTCTTTGTTTTTGTAAAATTTACTTCTTGTACTGTACTTGTCTTATAATATATTTATTGTAGAACAAATAGCATTGCCTTTAAGCAACACCTTGTACAGCATGTCTCAAATGTCTGCAACATCAAAATTACAATAATATTAAAGACGATTGCTTTGTACAGAAATGCATGCTTGTGCCTCAGTTGTTCAGTAAGGCTTTGGGATTTTTTTTTAACCATAAGAGAGACAAACTGTAACAAATTGCTTTATGAATTCCCCAAAGACTGGGTAAAGGAGACTGCACAAGACATACTGCTGCTGTGAAGGTGAGAAAGAAATAAGGGTTATGTCTTAGACTATTGACAGGCAGTCAGCCTCTGACTGCAGCTACAGACAGAGCAGGTCAAAAGTGGCATAAACAACAAGATGAAATTCTGGTCCTGAAAGACAGGTCTACCAATATAACAGATTACTCTCTTCTTGCCTGTCAGCTCATATGGTGTCTGATTGCAGTCTCCATAGTGACTGAAGCATGAGAGCTCTGTGCAGCTGTCGGCCTTGTCTGTATTCCAGGCTTAAACTACAGTAAAGTCTGTTTTTGCTCAAAGTACATCATTTTGGTTTTGAGTACTGTGACATATAGTTTCTTTGACATGGCAACAAAAATCACCCAAAATTCATTAACAACCGAAGGCTCAGAGAGCACTGGTGATGGCTGCAAAACTACGAACTATACAAGGAATACACAACATAGACCAGAGAATACACTTCTCTGGTCTATGTTTCCTTACAGTATCTATTGGGCAGAGCAAGGACTACGGTTTTGTTTACATTTTGGATTATAGATTAGATCTTTAATGGTTGTGTTTGTCATGTAAATTTAGCCAAACACCTTGGAGGATCAATGTAGTATAATTCATGAATTAAAGCATATAATTCCTAGATTGTAAATGTATATGCTTTGGATGGACCCAAACAAATAAAAAAACACAATTAAAAATGATTTTAATCCCAGACGTAAGCAAATTACTTTCTCTTTCTCGTTACTTCACTGAATTCAGATTTTTCGTTGAAGAATCTGTGTGCAAGCCAGTCAAGAGGTTATTATGTCCCGAAGCTTTTGGTTTAAAGTAGCACAAAAGATAAGTGCTAAAAGATTTGTTCTCAAGGTAACCAAGAAGTAAAATCATTATTTTAGTCGGCCGATGAGAAAACAATGATGTACAGATTGAACATTGATTATGTTGTTTTGCCAACTCTTATTTCCAGTCCTGCAAACACAGAGACATCATTAAGTGAACATACAAAGTAGATTTGGGTGACCTGTGTCTTGTACTAACATGGATGCTTTACTTCAGCCTACCTTGCACCTTGATTTACTGTACTGAATACTTTTTGACTGCAAATCAGAATTTTGTCCATGAGTGGAAATGCCGCTAATGATTTCTTCCTCTATTACTTATTGAACATACTGCATTTCCTTTTTTTAAATTCTTTAAATGGATGTACTCCTACTGGGTCTGCTGCATAAGGTGTTTAATATTCTGTTAACTGAAACTCTGAGCACCCGAGTACAGGTCTGCAGCAACATGTGAAACATCCAATTCACCAAATACACGCCTGGTAAAGGCTCAGTTCAAGCACATTTTTACACAGTTTTCCTTTCCAAAGCTCCATAAGAGAAGTTTTGAGTTACATGCTTCGTTCAAGGGAAATTCAGCTTTTTCATGGATTTGATTTAAGCAGGAGACAATACAGGACCAGACCGTACAAATGGAAAAAGCTCCAAGCTAGTTTGGGAAATGGAAATTGGTAATTTTGTAGAAGTAGTTTGTCTGTGTAATAGCTTAGTGTCTGTGTTCTTAGAACGTGCTGCAGAATATGTCGTCTAAAATGAAAATCACAGCAGCAGTTCAACAACATAATCAAGTGAGTGCAACATGCCAACTCAAGAGTCTCTTGAAATCATTTGAGGAAGGAAGAGTCCTCTTAGGCTGGTGTCTTGTGAATGCTACAATAAGACATCCTCGCTGCCTCACATCTCTCTCTGCAGCACTACTGTCAGAAACCTTCAGTGGAACAGAATATGGGACCAATGAAAAGTCAAGTCATCAAATTCTTTGCATATTTTATTTTTCTTATCATGATTTTTTTTTCAACTCACACATGTCATATTTTACATCTTTGCAATAAAACATGAATACAATAGTTTTTAGGGTTTCATAGATCCAAAAATATTTAACCTTTTTTTTGGATACGTAAGTTGAACCTGTCAATAGAGTATGTGCATGTGCGCATTTGATCAAGATGGCTTCACACATACAGTACATCTCACATTTCATCCCCTCATCTCCTCCCTCCTTCCCACCTCTATCAGCTACAGAATCATGATATTGCTTACAACTGTGAGGTTGTAAAACCTAATAATCACACATGAGCTCAACGTTTTAAATACAAACATCAATGCACAAATAATCCCGTAGGGAAAATGGACCTAAACAAACTGGCAGCCGACCAGAAAGAACCAAGCTAATAAATAATGATATGTGATTGGTGCAAAGTGCAAATACAAAACAAACTTTTACATTGATTTGATTCTCTTTTTTTAAATAATCAACAGATGTGGGTAAGTGAAGGTTTCCTTTGCGCTTTCAGTCTTATTCAGCTGATTAAGTCTCCCACCAAGCCTGAACCAAGACTATATGTACATATTTGACAAAACAATCACCAAATATACAAAGGAAATCATGTCAGTCTTGTGGTTGTCATCCTTGGTGGCACTGGCACGATCTCTTTATCATTACCATCTCCGGCAAAAATATCACCATCCTTGACACTGCCGTTATTACCATCAGTCTTGTCAACATTATAATAATTATTACACAATATTTTACATACAGCAAGTCATTAATAAATTAAAGGTGATAAGCGCAGTTTGTGTAGTGAAAGAACAAGTGTAGACTCTGACGGAAGCAGAGCCTTATTTACATACAAATCAGATTAAACCCTGCTGCAGGTAAAAGAAAATAAAGCAACATTATAAAATCAAATAAAAACAGATAAAATGAAATAGGATCATAACCCCAGGGGATATTTCAAGGGTGAATTTAAGATCAAGCCAATAGCACCGGTTTTTGAATAGAGGGTGGGGCTGATTCATTTCTGACCATTTCTAATCAGTTCAGACACATTGAAGGAGTCCTAATTTATAGTCCACCCAAATAATTCCCAGACTGAACTCCCCTCGAATGAAAAATATAGAACAAGATTGATAATGAAGAAAAAATGTAAGGGAAAACAAAACTTAGGTTCTTTGTCTGTGAAGCATTAAGCGTACCAGGACGGGCAACTGCAACCAGTCCTGCGAGTGGTACGGGTATGTTCGACCTCTACAAGGTCTGCTTGACTTGCTCTTTTCCCCCATTCTGCAGTCTGTCTATTTTATTAGCAAGTTTTGGTGTGTATCTTCGGGGTATTATGTGTCTGTGGTTACACACATGCGCGTACGCACACGTCTGCACAGAGGAAGTTATTCCCACCAGCGCTGCTGCATCCTCAAATCAAGTAAACTTCACAAGGGAATATAGCCTAAGGTCCGGTACTTGTTTTTCCTTCGTCTCGGTACCTGTAGTTTCCCCCGTGTTGTAGATACACAGCAGAATGCATCTCCTCCTCTCCCTCCTGTTCTTCTCTCTTCTTTCCATCCTTCTCTTCCTAACGCTGTCCACCTCAGTACCTGTTCTGGTGTTCGTAGTGCCAGCGGTTGAAGTCTATGTTGAACGCCACAATGCTGCCGGACGCCATGCCAGTGATCAGAGTCCTGAGGGCAGAGCACACAGAAAGTCTGTAAACCAAACTATACACATACTTTGGGTTTTTTGGGTTGCAGGGGAAAATAATTGCTCCATTACTGATCATTCAGTATTCTCTGCTGACTCCTTTGAGGTGACGCAGTTTCCTCAACAACATTAGTCCTTTAGCACAGCCTTGAATTTGCCTGCCTTTTTAAGAAACAGTCGCACTTGTCTGCTTCTTCTTCTGTGTGTCAGAGTGTGTCTGTTTTACCTCTGGTCATGTGAGAGGTCCATGGCTCGGATGCCTGCGTCACAGCCCGGATAGATGTAAAGCTGTTTGAAGTCGCACGCCTGCCACACCTCCACAACCCCGTTATCGCCTCCCGTCACCAAGTTCTGTCCATCGCTACTCAACAGGATTGCCTGGAGAGAGAGAAAAAGAAAAGAAAGAGAGTTTAAAAGAGGGTTGTTGATGAGTAAATAAGGACAGCATTCATGCGTAAATATACATGAAAAAGAATATTACAGTATGTTTACATACACAAACAGTATTAAAGCCTTACCCGTGTGGAATCGTTGACCTCCATTTGTGCCAGCAGTTTTCCATTTATGCTGAAGTTGCAGAAGCGACCTCTCTCATAGTAGATGATGCAGTGGCCCTCGCTGGACACTGAGATGAGGCGGGGCCGCTGGCACAACTCTGGCCCCTCCAGGGCCCTAAGCAGGTCCCCTGTGATAGTATGAACTAGGCACGGACCCTCTGAGGAACAAGACCAAAGCAAGATTGTTTGGAAGCGTTTTTTCTTTTGTTTTTAAAACCATACAGCTTTGGTGATGGTAAAGTTAGCCTAAATAGTGTGAGGTAAGTTATCAACATATTTGTCTGGAACATATCAGCCACACCTCTACCACAAATTCAGAAAACAAACATTGGGGAAAACGTAAGAGAAATGTAACATTTCCAGGACAATCTCCATGTTTTTGAAGTTATACATTTTAACAGTACAGTGAACATGTTCATCCAATAGTGTAGAAAATGTTCATGTCGATATTTATATCATATATTATATATTTACATCCACTGTGCGACTAATCTAAATAAATCAAAATCTCTCTTAGGCACAGACAGACTTATGAAGACACACAAACCTTTAGCTCCACTGATGACCAATCCCAGCTCTGCACAGACAGACACACACACCACCTCGTGGTCATGTCCAGTCAGTACTGCCCTGGGAGCAGGGTAGTCACCTGGAAGAGAAAACAAAGTTAGGTAAACCTCTGGTCAGAAACTTCCCACTCCTGTGAAGGAACATGCTCATGTGCACACTGAGACAAACAGAGACGGGCAAACGTTCACACGTGTTGCTTCCAACATGTCGCCACTCACTGTTGTTAGGGTTATCCCCTATAATGTGGTGTCTTCCACTCCAGTACCACAGAAGAAGAGTGGCATCTCTGGAGCCTGACACGATGTAGCAGTCTCCTCCGATGTAGGACTCTGACCTGGCCAGACACGTCACCACATCCCAGTGGCCAAAAACTATCTGAGTCAGCTTTCCTGTGGGGAGGGAGGAGAAGGATGCCGACGGCAAAGTCAGTGTGTGCCCTGTGCTCATACATTTTTAAATAAAAATGCAAATGCATGAGTCTACATGATCCACTGACAGAATCACAAATTGCAGCTTTAATAAGGTTTTTATTTTTCAAAAAAAACACCTGACAGCTCTGTCAGAGTCTGCTGTACCTAATGCTCAACGTGTCTTATAAATAATACAAAACCTACCAGTTTCAGTGGAGTAAACACGGAAGCTCTTGTCCCAGAAGCCGCAGACCAGGATGTAGCGGTTGTCAGCAGTTACCACAAAACAGTGTGTGTTGATCTGGATGCTCTGGTCCACCAGGTCAGTGATCTGACGCTTATTCATGCCTGAGTTGTTTGCTACACGGGAGCGCAGAGATGACGATAGGTTGAAGAGGCCATACGAATCCAATATGGTTTACAAAGTATCCAGTGACCTCTAACCTTTCCTGACTGCTTATCACTCAGGTCAGTGTTTTAAGTGTCAACACCTCTGCCGGAACCCCCCCCCCACACACACACACACTCACACTTGATGAGACACAGCCTGTGTCTCATCAATATATCCCCAGTGTATCATGTGATATGCTGACTTCAGTCCCACTAGTGACCTGGCTAATTGTGTCGTTAATATTAGCATTACTGACAGCTAGTAATGTTATAGACACTGTAATTTAAAAATCATTCTACAGTTGCACATGTTCTAATCACATTCACGCTCACATGTTCAGTATTATCTTTAGTGCCAAACATACCAACCAATCAAATCTGCTGTGGGGATTTTTGTGCACTGACCTATGAGAGGGTCCATCTCAATAGGTAGATGATGAGCCTGTTCGAGGGAGTACCCTGGAGCTCCACGGAGGCCTGAAAGGTTTAAGGGTCAAACGTCAGAGACAGTCATATATGCATATGTGTGCGTACATACACACATCATAAAACAGTGAGGGATAAATGCTGAACTAGACCCTCTCACGCAAATCCCCTGGTCGAGTGCTCTCTGATGAAAGCTCTGATGCGGGCTTATGTCAAAAAATAAGCGCCTGATGTGGCAATCAATAACAACCGTCACTGGAGCTCTCTCGTGACCTTCCATAATCAGATTACCACGATTAATTACACCTAGCCTGCTGTGCTAATGAGGTCTTTAATGAGGTTAATTGAGGCTTTAATTAACAAATATATCAACATCCAGGGTGTGGACAAAATCAAAGTAAACACTAATATGGGCTCAGCAACTCCCACTGAAATGAACTAACATCTCACTGAGTTTATTATGAGCATTATAGGCTTCCATAAGTTAGTCTTAACTGGAAAGCTGTTGATAATATTTTCATTATCTGATTTATGTCAATATTTTAGATTAATCGTTTAATCATCAGAGTTCCTAACAGCTTTTAAGAGTAAAGTTCCAGCACTTTCAAGGTTCCTAAAGCCATCATTTCCAGACTCTCAAAGCCTTTATCACCATATTTAAATATTTACTATAAATGGCAGGAGACAAAAAATATGATGTTGGACTCGTTTAATGTCAAATATTAAAAGATGTTTGGTTTACATGAGTGATTGTGTAGATTATGTGTCTGTATAATCTATGTATGTAGATTACAAGATACCTAAACAACTAATTGATATCAAATAAGAAAGGCTGTCATTTGTATTTGCATAGAAAACCACTCACAATAACAGTGTCCAAGGGCCAAGACACATCCTACACACTGACATCCCTCAACACACACACACACACACACTCACCAACTGTGTTGTGCCAGCGGTTGACGGCAAACAATCGGCTACATGTGACGGTGACGGCTGCTGGTATGCTGAGGTGCGGGAGCGTGTTGGCTGCGACGTGAGTGACGGGGGAGTTGGAGGGGAACTTGAGCACCATGATGACGTCCTGCTGCATCTGATCCTTAAACATCAGAGGGCTCTGGGGAAGGAAACACTGGTGAGACAGACAGAGAAAGAGAGAGGGACAGAGAGGAAGAGAGAAGGGCCGAGTGAGGAGAGAAGGTCGGGGGGATGGAGACGGAGGTAGAGGGAGAGACAGAACAGATGGGACAGAGGGAGGGAGGGGAAAAGGTATATTAGTGGGAGCACAGGGTCAGAGCAGGTACACACACTGAGGGTGGCTCAAGGCCAAGGAGAGGAGGTGGAGGCACTGGCTGGTCGGGGTTCAGGACTGACAGGTTTGGGTTGAAATGGATGGCTCTGATGTGGAGACACTGAGGTCTCGTGCTGCTGAGGGTAGCAGGGAAGACAGAGAGGCTAAAACCAAGGCAGAACTTGCTTTGAAAAAGCATCATTACATACACTTGTATGTAATAAGATCTCACAAATCCATACACCTTGGTTATAAAGCCATTTATTTCAGTGAACAGTGTAGACTTAAGCTAATGTTTATAGGGCTGAAATGTGTTAAAAACAATGTAGATTCTAATCACTAATGTGTCACATAAAAGTACAGAACCTTTCAACCTTGAGAAAAACTGTCCTGTTCCCAAAGTGAACACTTATTCAATAACAACCTTTCAAAAATGTAATATATTTATATATTTCAGTATGTCGGCAGCTGAGGCTTAATATGTGAGTACAGCTGACTTGGTGTTTTTCTCTTGCAAGCATATGCAGAGAATGCTGTTGTGAAACTAAAGCAAGGCTGTTGAGGTATTCTCACCAGGTGCATGGCGGAGGAGCGAGGTGGGTGTGGCTCAATCAGCAGCTGGGAGGGGACCTGACCACACGCCTGAATCTGGGACTCAATCACCTACAGTCGGAGAGAGAGAGAGAGAGAAAGAGAGAGAGACATGGGGTTAACATGGGAGAGGAAGAGGAAGTTTAAACACTTTCATAAACATAAAAACATGTTTAGGAAAGCCAAATAGCTTCCCCTTTACTTTACCTTCCCCTTGCATATTATTCTTTGGTGTAAGCTTCCTGAACTACACGTATGTACTGTATGTACTTTGAATTCATAAAATAAAATAACAATTTTATCAGCAATAAGAAGTAATTATATGGTGACTATCTCAGAGCTTTAAACATTACATCAGCCTGGTGCTACCTTAACATCTCGAACGAAGCACTCACAATCGCAGCACGAGAAACTCATGAGGGGGAGATCTTTGCACTGCAATAATCAATTTGTGAGGCAAACAGGAGTGATGTGTTGTCGTGGAAACCGACCTCACGTTGCGCAGTGTCTAGATTGTCTAGGTTGACTGCTCCCTCGTAGGACAAGTAGTCGAACACGTTGAGGGCTCGGACCGCTTCTGGCCCTCGCTGCTTGTAGCCAAATACTAGATCAATCCACTGGTGGAGCTGGCACGACACGAACTCGCTCTCCAACGCCTGGTCGAAGTAACAGGTGCAGAGAGAGGAAGAAAGAGAGAGGCAAGAAAACATTCAGTATCTGGCCAGTGGATTAAAAAGGCAGAGACAAAACAAAATTGACTGTCGGTGTCTCTCACCATCCGGTTAATCCGGACAAAGTCTTCGGGTTTCTTGGCCCAGACAGGAAGCTCCACGTCACACACAGCAACTCCATCATCACGCACCCCGAGCTCATACTCATTACTGTTGACGAACATCTCCGGCAAGTAGTAGAACTCTGGGATCAGCTCCTAATGGACACGACACAAATATATCATTTACTTGAACTAAATTATTACTTTCCTAAAAGGATTATTGATTTTACAAGATCAAAAAGAAAAAGATGTCTACCAAAGCTAACTATTCACGTCAGCAGGAAGTTCCCTCAGCACCTAAGGAATAGTTACCTTGACATCAGCAGTGTCCCTCTGGCAGTTCCTCCACGAGCAGCCGATGCCAGAGAAGGCTCTCTCTGGATGGTCAAACTTGTTATCGTTAGCGTTGAGGAAAAACGTGGTGAAGGGCTCCTACAGGCACAAGAATAGACAAATATGTTTCAGAAAAAGCCTCAGGTCTGCTGTGAGAGGCTAAAACGCAAACAAAAGGTTAAAGTTTGTAAGCGTGCAAAGTAGGTACTTACTATTCTGAGCATCCACATCAGTGTTGAGTGAGCAGTGGAGTATAGGGTTGTGTAGTGGTGAGGAGGCGTGCCGTCGTCGTCCCATGTCTCGTAGCGCTCGGCATAAAACGCTGCTCGCTTGGGATTCAGTGCACCAATTGGCTGGAAGAAACCAGAGAGCATATCATACATTATTCTTTAAAATGGTCAGTGCTTGGACAATAAAACAAAATCCCATGTCCATTCTGATCCTCCGTAGGAAGAGGGAATGTATCCACAGTGATATTGTGTGACTTTGTTTTGTTCTTCCTGCTAAGCCTTGGTACAGTACATGAGTACTACTGCTTGGCCTGTATTTTAACATTCATTTGGGTTTATAGCATCTTCTTAGTAGCACAGAGGCATTTCACTGGAAAAAGTTCATGAAGTGTTGTGTGTCTCAGTGATCTCACCTTGGAGAGGTCTCTGAAGTTGCCAGGTAGAGTGAGATCGAGCTCCTCTGAATCATAGTTGGTCAAGACCCAGGGGAAGATAGGGTACTGGTTCAAATCATTATAGGTCCTCCCTGCAGAGACAAAAGACACACGGAGGGACAAATGACAGCAGATACGTATAAACAGGACATGATTCCCTTATCACAAGGTGGCCCCACACTGTGCCAACATGCCTTTGAGTTGCTCTGTTTCTGTGTTATTCTTGTTATAACAGATACAATATTATTATTACTGTATGTAGCATATAACTACATCTTTTGAGTTTCACATTATCAGATTAATACATGCTATATATGCTTATCTGAACTGTGATTTCAGCATTGTTGCTAACAATTTTCAGGCTTTTGGCCTAATAAATCATGCTCATGCTCAAACGTTTAATCAATGAGTCCAACTTCCTGATGCGAACAAAGATTAAGTGCCAGACTGCTATTACAATTACACCAACCAAGGCTGTACGTTATTATGATAAAAGGCATTGCAACAGAGAGAGGCTTAAAAGCACAAGCTGCTGACAAACTGCTAAATGCCAGCATATGTAAAGGCGTTAAAACAAATTTTCATTGGCTGCCATTTATAGAGATATATATTTGAAACTCAACCTGCATTTTCATTATATGCATATATCAATATATATTCTTTTATTTATAGATAATTTAGAATGTCTGTAAATAAATGCACATTTTCTAGTATATAAAGGACTTACAAACACAATAAATAGCAATTTATTACCGATATTTCGTTGCACATCGTCAATTGTCATTGCGGCTGCATTTACACATATATATTTTTATGTATTTATTATGCAAACTGCAGCTGAGCTGGAACTTCATCTGACAATGGTTTGTCTTATTCAAATTTTCCAGCATCTTTATCTGTTCTCTTCAGTGAAGTCTTGTTATACATTGGCTTCTTTAATTATGCACATGGAGAGAAACACAAACAAGGCGGGTAATTTGCAATTTCTGGCATTCTGTTCACTTATTTCTGAACAATATAGCACAACAGGAAATGTCAGAGCGGCCACATAAGGTCAAATCTTCACAAGAAATAAGCTACAAAAAAAGAACAAGGAAATGGGACTAATTCAATTGTTTGGTCTGAAAACTAAGAGGACTACATTAGGTGGGGTTGTGTGTTTGACCTCTAACTGGTCCACATATTATTTAGGGGCTCCACAATAACAGACTTAGTGGAATGAGAGCTCATGAAATTTGACTCAATGTGGACTTTACCTGCAATAGTGTTGAGGAACATGAGGTACTCAAAGTTGGAGATCTCTCTCCTCTGCCAGCGCTGCGTCATGTTGGATGACTTGAAGAGCTGGCGAGGGGTAGCCAAGGAAATCCGCCTAGGACACACACACACACACACACACACACACACACACACAGACACACACACACACACAGACTGAAGTAGATGTCCTTTTGATCCCACCAGGAAAAAATGCCTTTCTAATGCAGAACAGTGGTGGACCGGCTGAGTATACCATGCACCTACCTAGCCTGTGGCAGGCCGTAACTCGTTCCTACCCCCACCCGTGGGAGACTGTAGACCACCCTTTTGACTGTGGCCTGGTCAGGGAAGTTAAACATCACAGATGCTGGAGAGAGCAAGAGACAAGACACACAAGACAACATAAAGTCAGGCACTCACCATGACCAGACACAAAGTACTCCATTACAGAAGGAAAGATTGAGTGTAATCATACTTTGGGATCATGTAACTTAAATTTTTTAAAGACTTTTGGAAACATACACAGTGTTTAGAAATCAATAAATGTGAGTATCGTTAACATACTTCTGTTGGCCATGAAGACCTCCAGTCCGGTGTTCTGCAGCAGGTAGCGCCTGGAGAACACGGCTCGGATCTCACTGAACATCCACTTCCCATGCAGCCCCTCTGAATAGGCCAGTACCTGTTGAGGATGGACATTGTTGACCCCAAGCTATTTGGATCAATAAGTGAAAAGCAGTAAATAAAAATGTAAACAATTGCCAAGCATAAGTTATCCATCCCATCTCCCAGAAAGTGTGGTCTAACTTGTTGTTTTTCCCTTTCCCTGCACTGAGCAATGAGAATGAAAGACAGTGTGCCCTTACTTTAGCGTCAGTGTTCTTAAATGTAGGATCCTCTTCATCCACCTCAAAGTAGATCTCAGTAGTAGTGATAGAGAGAGTGCCTCGGGCCACCACCACTGGAGCTACCAACTGAGCTGGAGTACTCAGAACCACGGGGCCTGGGGAACACAAATGTTGTTTTCAGGCATTACTATTTTAGCTAATCATAGCACTGACAGGCTCATGATACACAATAGCAACAAGTAATCATCACACACACAACAGATAATTAAATAGCACACATGCTGTAATAAAGTAATTTCATGTTAGTTAAGATTGATTTATTTGCTGCTTCTACTTTGCCTACTGTTGTAATCAACCCATCAGGTTTGGAAGTCAAAGAGAAACCACTGGATTAAATGAGGTCTAATTTCTACATCAGTTTTCAGCAGATCATGACTAAATCTTCGTGAGTCTGATAAATCAGCCGGATGGTTAGTTGTGCTGCCAAACTTTCAAATGTCCAACTTGCCTTTGGAGGTAAAAAGTCTGGGACGGAAACGTACTAAAAACAAGAGACAGTTTGCTGTTTAGCCACACTGTAGAACCGTGTCTGTGTGTCTTTATGTGTGTGCATCATACCAGCAAGGTTATCAATCTCTTTTTCCTGCAGCAGGCTGACAGCGTCGTCGTCTCCTTCCAGCATTAACTCCGCCTCCGGGTTCTGGGTGACCACCGATTGGCTGCGGAAATTCTTCTTCGACTTAAGCCCCTCCTCCTCCTCTTCTGTACCTGTTTTGAGTGTGCACGTGAGTGTTGTGTGTATGCGAAAAGTAGGTGCGAGTACAACATGTTTACATTCGTACACATCACGGACCGTATTCCTCCAGAGGTTTGAGCGGCATGTCGGCGTGAGTGGATCCAAATGCATTTCGCACAAATCTCCGTCTCCTCCTCAGGTCGTCCTCCCAGTAGTCCAGACGCCAGAAGTCATGTAATTGGCTGGAGACATAAAATGGGAGGAGCAAAGATGAGAAATTTCAGAAGAGAGAGGCAAGCAAGGTGTGCGTTTTTCCTTCAAGGACAATAAAGTTAAAGGTGCAGTTGAAGCTGAAGTTACAGGTGACATTTACACTAGCAACTTCCTAAACTAATTTCTACATTCAAAATGTTCCTCTTTATTGAGATAATGGGCAGTATTTGACCATAGGGTGAGTTTGACAAACCTTTCCAACTTTTCAAACACCACCAATAACGGGCTTTAAGCTGAGAGATAAAACATAAAATTTACTTATGTATCCTATGTATCCTCGTGCAAGTGTGATTTAATTTTTTAATAAGCATTATCTTAATGTAAAAAAAATTGAAATTAAAATGTACTTTATTTCATTTTTCATCTGAAAGGTGTTTATTAACAGCATGCATGTTGTGGTATACAATTCACTTCATCAACAATGACAGGCTTCAGATGTTACGTGTCATATGTCCTGAAATTAAATTACATGTCCTCAGAGTGCCTGCCAGCCGGGAGGCAGATCTGAATAACAAGCAATCATTGATTTAATGTGTGTATGTGAGTGTGCTAAATAAGGACATCAATCTCATGTAGCTACCACACAGCTATGATGATAAAATTCCACTGTCTGTGTCTGCTGTAGTTTTAACACAAACAAAAGCAGTAATGTACATGTGGTAATGTGATATAGTAACATGAATCAAACATAATAGATGGTGCAGACTTAATGATCACAACATATGATACAATTTTCCCTTTATATGCAAGAAGTGTTCCATGTGAGCACTCAACCAGTGTAACGGCTCCCTGTCAATGACATCCTGTGTAACTGTAATCTAAAAACGTCCCAGAGTATAATTTGACACGCGGTTCCCCTTCCACTCACCTCTGTGACATTGTCCCCCACGCTCCGTGCTTATTGGTCAGGATGTTGAGGATCTTCTGTTTCAGCTGGTTAGCAGTCACGTGATCTCTGTGCTTGGCGGCACTGATGAGGTGATCGCACATTTTCTCCTCCTCTCTCCGGTCCGCGGCGTACTGGGCACAGTTGGACTGGAGGAGAGTGGGAGGCGGAGAGTTAAACAGGGAACAGAAACAACAAGAAACCAGAGAGCGTTACCGTCAGAGATATTTATATGATTTATATGTATTTATTGGAGGTAATCATTTACAAAACAACCCAGGTATTTGTTGGTGACAATCAGTAATAACACTGATCATTAAATAATAGCCAATTACATTGCTTTTTACCTGCAGGCTTTCATGGCATTACATAGCACGTGGTGCTCTGTGGGTTTACCTCAAATTCGGCATGTTTGTGTACATCCTCTGCCCTCTGTCTGTTCAGGATGAACTCTGCTTCGTTGGCAACGCGCACAATATGATCCTTCATGGCGTGGCACAGAAGTCTGGGGAAGGAGTGAGAACCATGAGGGAGTGAAAGAAAACGACAAACATTACAGGCATTAGAAAAAAATCTAATTCTCCACAAGAATCGTCTGAATGGCAATATTTCCGAAATTATGTCAAGCTTATGTATGTGCGGGTAAACAGTATTTTAAAAAACGATCACTACCTTTTTTTCTTTTGATATATATATATATATATATTTTTTTTCCTATTGTACTTTAATTAAGTTTTGTACCAATACCCCAATTAACGAGTTGGAGTAAAAAAAACAAAAAAACAAGATTACAGGCACTGAAAATAGACCAGCACAAATCAATTGTAAACTTAATTGCACTTTAATGATTCGACTTCCTACTGAACGTGCATGGCACCATGCACTTATCCTGGCAAGGTTCTCATTAGGGCTCTATCATAGCCATTAGTTGTTAAGCACTGGTAACAGTGCTGGTGTTAATGTGTAAACCACAGGGAATTATGTGGGGTGATAATCAGTCTGTGTGATGGATTACCTTCCTTCATTGATGAGCTCAATGAAGGCCAGTCCGGCGTTCTTCTGTATGGAGTTTTGCCACTCCTAAGTGTAGAGGAAGCATCAAAATGAATATGGTTGGAAGTAGGGGTTTTTGATATAGATTATATATGTCATTTTATGCCCATATAGTACATTATCTGGAAATGTAATTGAAAACCTGCTTACAGATAAAATAACCTGATTTCACTGTCTGTTTTTGGCTAATCTTGTGAATTAAATTCTTAAAAAATCTATGTAATAACTCAAATCAATCCTGTAAATACAATATTGCCAGAAAGCAGTCTTGCTTATCAATTTGCAACATTGTGCATAGTGGCCTATGGTACATTGTGTGTGATTACCAGAGCTCTGTCTGTAAACATGGTACAGTAACACAAATTTCTATGGTTTCACAGTATATATTGTCACATCATCCATCCATGACTGGAAGAGCTAGGTGGGTTGTTGTACAAATATAAGTATCTCCTTATATGTAAACATATAAAAAGCTTAATTCAACAGGAAATATACAGTTTCAACATTTACCATCACCTGCATTGGGGTACACTAGCACACAACTGCTCAAACAAAGGATGACGAAAGCTTTCTAGGTGTCAATGAAAATGGTTTGGGAGAATATGAGAGTAGAGACTTCTGAGCAGGACAGACATGTTGCAGAAAGCCTCAAACTACCAGAGCTCCATTAGCTCTTAAGGCCGTTAAGGACACGAGGGAGCGTCTCCTGTTACATCCCCACATCCAGAGGATCAATATATGGGCTAGGGTTCGCTCTCCCAGGCCTCTAATGGCAGACAAGGCCGGAGCCAGGGGTAATACTATACATGCTGACAAGCAACCAGCCGGAAAAGTGGAGGGGAGGGAAAGGAGAGGGAGTGGTGAGAGGAAAGGGCAGTGTGGAGAGTGGTAGAAGATGAAAGCAGTTGCCACTGGATCACTGAGTTAAAATGGACCAGAGAAGCAGAGGTGTCTGATTGTACGGTTGAAGATGGGGCTGGAAAAGAGGAGAGAAGAAAGCATGGACCACAGGAGTAGAGTTGAAGCAAAGGAAGTGCAAGAGGAAATAACTGAGGGGCTCCCCCAAGGACGAGCTCTTACAGGCAGCCAGAATCCAACAAAAGAGGAGTATATTAGGGAGAGAAATTTCATAATAAAAAAGAAAAAGAACGCCATCGGGGGAAGCTCTGTAGTGGTAAGTCCCTCTCTGTTGTCTTTTGAGGTTTGGCTTTCAATGCAAGTTAGATAAATTACCCTGATAACCTTCTAAATGAAATAAGATGTGATTTAATTTAGTTCTTAAAAGTAAAATCCAGAAGAAGAAAAGTTTATGTGCATGGGGTTGACATGGTAAAATTCTTTTTGTGGCCTTGATATTGATGAGGGACAACTACGATGTGATGATGCATATAAGCTGATATTACATTACATCTGCAATGCGCTCATTACATAGTCAACCCTGCCTCACAGGGCAGATCAATAACTCAACAGGGTCCTGCGTGTAACCGAAAAAACTGAAAGAAAACACTTTCGGAATGAGTGAGAAACGTGACAAATTAAGGATCAGGCTTTGACAAAAGTGGATCATAAGTACGAGGACAGTAAAACGAGAGACAGAGAGGAGAGGTGAGGAGTTACCGACCTGAGAACAGAGCAGCATTACGAGCTCCACCACAGACGTGCTAGACTTCATACACACCAGACCTGCAGCACAGAGACATACAGCACAGTCAGGAGCCTCTCTTTCTTTCTCTCTGACACACACACACACACACACACACACACACCGCTGCGAGACACCAAAATATCATCAAAGAAGACACTGTAGTGTCAGTGGTTTCTGCTATTGTATACAGTCATCGTAGTCAAGTTTATAAAAAAGCATGCCACAGAGAAGACAGGAACAAACAGCAGAGAGAAAAAGATGAGGAAGGAGGGAGGAGGGGGGAGAGAGAAGAAGGAGCAGGAAGTGAGGAGAGGGGGAGATCAACATTGAGACAGTGGATCACAAAAACAGGACACCAGGAAGCAGGTGGGCAAAGGGAGGAATGCATCACATTTAATACAATCTATAACAGTAGTAGAATTAATGCTTAAACTGATCTGATTAATCTGATTTAAAAATGTTGACATTGTCTAGCTAGCTGTTCGACAATTGTGCAAAATACTGACTTCATACCTGCTTGACGAATGAGTGAAGCAGCCAGCTCAAAGACGTCCACTCACTCAGTCATTCAGTCACTCTCAACTTGTCACACAGTAACACATCCACTCGTCCACTCACTCGTTTCTGTTTCTCTCAGTCGTTCTCGCACACAAACATCGCGGTGAGGGACAGTGAATGGGTAGACTCCACAGAGAGACGCCAGTTAGAGAAAAAGGAGCCGTGTACAGCACCTGTACCTTCTATGAGCAGTTCCTGCCCATGGCTACCCAGCAGCGTCCTGGACAAGAAGGGGGCAAAGTCCACAAAAATCTCCCTTAGCAGGGGGGCCACCTTCTCCAGAGCACGCTCCAGCTTGGTGGTGATGCTGTGGCGGAAATAAGTGAGAGAAAGATGAAAAGAATGGGAGTGAAGGTAAAATAAACTACATGCAGATGAGGGTAGAAGAGCATGTGAGGAAAAACTCAGGGGATTTTCAGTAGGTGAGAAAGGTCGCAGGGTATAACATGCATGAAATAAATGAGGTGAGAAAGGTGAGAAAAAGGGAAGACAGGAAAGCACAGGACCAATTACACCAGAGGGGAGACGGGAAAAGGCAAGCTGAGAGACGTTAAAGAGAAAAATATAGAAAAATGTTTGAAATGGACACAAGACATAAAAGATTGACAAGAATCAAAGAGTATGTGACGATGGTTTGGTATGGAAGAACTATGCTTGGGTTAGTATTGATAAGGAAAAAGTTGATGGTTTTAAGGCTAATGCTTGAGCTAATCAACTTAGCATTGTGGGATGAGTAAAGCTGGAAGTGCCATAAAAGCTAAACCTGCCAAAAACCGTATTTTAAACTGCACTGGAAAGTATATATATTGTATCTTGAATTGTCTTGTAAATGCTACACATCTTTATATTAGTGCTTTTGTGTGTGAACAGGTGTAGATCACGTGCAGAGTAAAATACTTTTCAATTCTATGTTCAGTTAAGAAATGGAGAAAATAAGGCAGGAAGAGTACAGCAAAGCAGACTAAACTATGGAGCCATGATGGCAGTGAAGTGCATTTTATTGGCCTTAGAAGCATGTGATTTCTGACACAGACCTGGGTCACTAGTGTTTACAAATCTTAAATAAAATTTAACCTGCTCAGGAGTACCAGATGAGTGACATTTGCAAAATTGAGATTGGAGGTTAAAACAAGCATTAGAGTGGGTTTAAGCAAGCTGTTTCTACAAGTTATTTGCAAAGACAGTTTGACTCAGGTCTGATCTTGAGCTTTGGGGTTAGTGTGAGAAGACGGCCATGCCAGAAGTGACAGAGTTCACTGTAAATATAGAAATGTGAGCGGCTGGCCTAAAACAAAAGTGATGCTAACTGTTGAAGCTGTTAGCGAAGAGGTCTGTCCTTTCTCCCATGGCATTCTGGGAACATTTAGTAGTGACTGTGCGTAGCAGAGGGTGTGTGGTGGAGGTGGGGCAGAAGGGAAAGGGGGAGGTGGGGGGGAGGGGGGGCATGAGGACAGGACGAGTATCTCCTTGCCTAAAACACTGTCCTGCATCTCGGGGAGCTGCCTGGAAGCCTGCCAGAGAGCTAAAAGACTTGAGCTCAGGGGGCGTCTGACCGCTGCGCAGCGCACACTGCGCCACCTCACAATAGGCACTGCAATACAAACCACACACACACACACACACACACACACACACACACACAAACACACAAACATACAGACATGCACACTGATTAAGAAACACATGCACACACACCCACGCACCCACTCACCTGCGTGTGCGCACGTAACTGCACATATCATAACAAACTGTCTAACATGTCTAAGGAGAGAGTACATTGACAGACATGTTACAGTACAAACTGCTACAATGAATTAGATATTATTTCTTATTGTAATGCTATGTCCTAATTATTAACAGTCTCATTTCGCAGATCATCTTATCTTTTATCACTGGGTGTCAGATGCCTACACAGAGTATGGAAACACAACTTAAACAGATTTATGTTTATGACAAATTGTATTTACACGTTTTCAAGTAAGTAGTCTGAAATCCATGAGAACTGTTGGTATTTTCAGACTCTACAGTATATTGTAATTGTGACATTAAAACACAGTTGCCATGTCAGGGATGAAGAGCACCATAGTGTAGACTGAGTGAGATGTGTGAGCGGTATGCGTGCGAGTGAGCATAAAATTAGTGCATGTGTGTTACCACAGATAAAGTAGTTTTACTAGCTTTCAGACTATTGTTATTAGTCGATATAAGCTTTAAGTAGCAAATATTGATATCAATCCAATATCCTTTTTATAGCTTATAACTCAATGTGAAACTGGCATTCTTGTGACATTTGATTTCTAGTCATTTGTCACCCAGTACAACAGTCAAATTAAATGAAAGTTTTGTCATTTCTTTAAAATGTGGTTAATCATTTTAAACATGTCAGAACATTTAGTGCATCTACGTTCTTAAAAAATGACAATGGCTAGTATCAGGTGATGTTACCCGGGCCTCACAAAGCATGTAAGTGCACCACAGTTGTTCCCAGACAAAACTTGTCTAACCCTACTGTATAATATCAGTAATGACTGTGAGGGTGAACTGCTAGTGAGAGTTCTTTGGGATGGATGAAGACCTAAGGGTGAAGTGAAAGAGGGACAGGAATGAAGTGGGAAAAAAGCACCCAAGAAAACAGACGAATCAAAGTAAAAACAAAAGCCAAAGGGAAGGAAAAAAAGAAAGAGCGGGAGGAAAGTGAATGGTTAAAGCGATAAAGTAGCTTGGTGATGTTAAGAGCTCTGACCTCATGTTCTCCATAGTGTCTTCTGGCATTGGAGCCACCGTCTGCACCGCCGGCAGATTCTTACTGGTCGCGCCGTTGACAAACGATGAAGAAGAGGAAGAGGAAGATGAGGCAGAGTCTGTGGCACCTGGGCAGAACAGGGAGACAGGAGGGGGGGGGGGGGTTGAAAAATAAGACAAGCATTACAGTAACATGAATCAAGCGTGACCAACATTATCGCGCAGGATAATAACAAAGGAAATGTATTAATGTCAGTGGCGGACAAATTTAATTTGGATAGTATTTCACCGGACATGCTGCTGCTTGTCTTCTGGTAATGGCCCCCCGTTTGTGAAAATAGCTTTGCAATCAATATACAGAATCCATTACAGGGAACAATTCCCTTCCTTGTCCATTATGCATGTATGTCTGAGAGACGGACAAAGCCTTGAATACAAATCCACTCTGTTACAATGGATCTGCTAAGCATGATGCTACATAGAAACAGCAAATCTGCTGTCTGCTGATGTGTATTTGATTCTTATCTTGTTAGCCGAAATTCTTATTTAATATCATATTTGGGTCGAAGAATATGTTTTTCTCTTTGTTTGTTTTCCTGCAACAAAAGCGTGTGAAATGTACATAGTCCAGCATCGGAGAGTTCTGCAAATTAAAGTTTTTTTTACACTTGCTATGCTTTGTGCAACTCCACTGATCTGGATTCTGCCCTTGAAATAGGCTAAAACTAATCATGAAAGGATTGGCTGGTGCTATTGGTTCGGTTTGTTTCTATTCTAGTTTGTTAAGGCTGCCATAGTACAGCAGAGTGAAGCATCAAAGAGTTTTGTGAAAAGAGAAGAAATTCATCGGGCAGCCTTTGAATCGCTTGAGGCCTTTCACACAAACATATTCGTAATACTGCAGGTGTCTGTCTGCTGCCTCTCCTTTTCAATTCAATTCAATTCAATTTTATTTATATAGCGCCATATCATAACAAAGTTATCTCAGGGCACTCAATCACATGGAGCCGGTCGAGACCAACTTCCACACAAGACCAACTTCCACACAAGACCATAAATGCACATTGAATAGACCATAAAGACCATAAATGCACATTGAATAAATACAATAGGTGAAAAAATGTATGTGGGTATATATATTTAGGAATTTAATCAATAGCCTCAAAGACACATAGGTGTGAAGAGTATATGTGTTTATAAGTGGCCTATATGTGTTCTCTCTCACCTGTAGTATTGATCATGCTCTTGGGTGTTGCTGTCGCAGCTGCAAAAATGTTAGGTGTGCTGCCTGCAGTGGCTGCTCCGCTAGTGGTGGGCGTGCCCACCGTGTTGACTGACAGGCTGCCAGGTGGGGGCTTTTTGACTGGAACCACAACACTCCTGTAAGAGATGAGACACAAAGGCTTCAGGCAAACCCGCACACACGGGTGACATCTTGGCTCTTTGTGTGAGAACGTGTTTGTGTGGATGAACGCACAGTAGACTTCTGTCACCACTGAGATGTGCAAACGTGTTCACTGTTGGTTTATGCCACCATCACATTACAGAGAGCAACACAGTTGTTTAAATGTCTGAAGTCAGTTTGAGCATTTCTGTCCTAAGCCAATAAAATGAGTTTGGCCTTTGTTTGCTGAATAAAAACAGTTTTACCTCTTTATAAAGTTTTTCCACAACATTATTTTTAGTGTCCAGGAGGGTCCTCAAATTCCATTCAATTCAATTTTATTTATATAGCGCCATATCTAAGTTATCTCTCTCACTTTTTCATATAGAGCAGGTCGAGATTATTATCAAATGATTTCCTCCCAAATCATATATAATGTTTTAAAACTCAACCCAGGATATTTTGGGTACTATTTGAAGTTTTTCCAGAAATATATTATAATACAGAACCACTAATATAAGAGATGGTGAGCATAACCATTTCAAAAGTATGGGTTATACAGCAGTGAAAACGTTTATTTGTTAAAAAACACTACTAAAATACAGGTTATTAGTAACTGGGTATTTGCCATTACTTTATATGGGCTGATGGATCAGATGTATACATCATGTGGACATTTTGGAGATGGATATAGAGCCATCTATGATCGATTATGCACACCGCCTTCAATCAATAACTTAGCTTTCAAGGACTGCCACAGAGCAGGATCAGGGAGACACAGATATAAACAGGCAATCTCTCAGTGGTGAGTCTATACGTTAACAGTTTGGACAAGAGTGGAATATCTGAAGACTTTGTTTATGTCCTGTCATGTCTAACAACTTTATTATTCAGAAAAAAGATTTTAAATCAGTGTCAAAAACGGGAAGAAAAAATGTAATCGACAGCGCCATTATTATCATGGTGTCACTGCTACAAAAACAAATTATTGTTATTCTGTTTTTATATCAAATGTGTCTCAGATACAAAGTGCACAGTAAATGTTAGAAACTACTAACAAGCCATTGTGTTGAATCCACATTTTTATGCTTTTCTTTTTAGTGCATTGTTGAGGTTTCATTACACACACAAAAAAAAAAAATCAATGTGACTGCTTGCATGTGAAGCCCATTATATATGGTTGTAAGTATTACCATCCAAAGAGCTTTGATCAAAGGGGACAATGATTTTGTAAGTATAAATCAATTGATCGATTTCTGCGTCCATTGTTTTTCTAAAGCTGAAGTTCAGCAATTTGACAAATATCAGCACACTAATGCGCACTGGCAAAAGATCAGTATTGGCTGGAAAAATTGATTCATAGATGTATGTTTCAGGCTGTACTGACTCTTATATCCCCGTCTGTTTTTTCTGCATCTTGTAGATCAAACAATAAGTGGGACTGACCTGTCGAAGGAGTGGAACTGCATGGGCAGCATGGGGTGCGTCTTCAGGGCAGGGTCTGGGTGATAGGGCATCGGCCCAGACTCCTGTCCCAAATCCCCGCCGTCAACCGGAGCCGCCACCAAGCTCTTCAGGATCTCCTGCATTTCAGAGAGACAAACCCATCTGGTGACTACGGGACTCAAGCGGCTGAAGCTGCAATGGGTTTAATGGCCTGACTTACTCTTGGCTGTTTTTCAGTGTTGCAAAAAATTATTATTATTATTGCCTCTGACAAAATCTAATACTAAACTAAAAGCTTTTTATCCAGCAGGAAACTATGAATATATATGAGTAAGGAAAGTGTGTGTGTTTTAACAATACATAACCTTATATAAACTCACTGTTAGGAGTGTATGTGGAAAGATCTATTTAAAATCCAACTCATGAGATCCTACCTCAGCCACACAGCTATAAATACAGACGGTGGCTGAATCATTTGAAAGTGAAAGGATGCAGGGGACTTTGATAGTGAAGAGTAAATGCAAGCACACATTTAACCTCTCTATGACTAAAAATACAAATAGATTTACTTATTATAACATATTGCATACTGGATGCAGAAAGAATTCCAATCACAAGAGATTTTGCATGTTGACTACAGCTTTTCTCAGAAGCAAATTCAGACATATCTTGATACAAGCTGCCAGGTCTGAATGACGGTCACACAGACCTTGACATTGATGCCTTTGTTTGTTTGGCTAATGCTGGAGATAGATGAAGGTGGAGCTTGGCTGGATGTGGAACTGGGGTTGTGGGGAGAATCCAGAAGGCTCTCCTGTGACCGCCTAACGTCAGACAGACTACACAACAGATCTGTGCCTCCTCCCCCTCCTCCTCCTCCTCCCATGTCTCTGTCTCTGTCTCTGTCTGTCTCTCTCCCCACCAGGCCAAGGCCGAGCCCCAGGCCCATCTCCGAGCCATTCAGGGATCCGGCCACGTGGCCCTCCTCTCCGATGCCTGAGTCTGTGTGGGGGAGGCCGGCCCGGGGAGAGTCGTCCACGGGGGTGGGGGTCTGTTTGTCACGGTCAGAGAAGGCTGTGGATGGGTGCTCTGGAAGAATAGGGATGAAATAAAGGATGCAATGTGATTTCATGAGGATAAACGGCGGCATAATTACAAAAAAAGAATATTATTGTTTTGTAAAATGCATTGTCAAGAAATTCCACAACATTTTGACTGTTTTTAACATTTTATTCTCAGCTGTTTCCTCTTGCTTGTAAGCTTTTATTTTTCAGACATGTAAGATTCTTCTTTCTTCCTCCTTCTCTTTCTTCCTCCAATTGTCTGATATTGTTGTCAAAGGTACTGTTGTTTGCCTGAAGCCTGTATTCACTATACCTCCGCTACAATAATGAGTCACCGCTGGCTCATCAAAGATTACCCTCTACTGTTGAGGATATTGCAGTAAAAGAAAAAACAAGAATCACCTGTACTGGTTGGGGAGTTGATCTCGTGGCGGATGCTTCTCCCTGATAGGCTGGTGGATCTTCCAATTTCTCGTTGGGGTTCCAAAATGTCCCGGTACTTAGATACCATGAGAACTGAGATAAAGTAGACGACTGCCAGTGCCAGAAACTGAGCCTGCTTACTGTCATCCTACAGCAAAATAACACACACACACACACACACACACACACATTTAAGTAAAAACAACACTCAAACATCTATACAGGTGTTTTCTCTTTGCGCTTGTACCCACACACATACTGTATACACCAAAAATACACACACACGTGCTTACCACATCTCTGAAAACCACAGCTCGAAGACGATTGATGTCTACATCCTGCAGGAGTCTGTCTGGATCCTGCTAAATATGGAAGACAGAATGTCAAATGTGATGTGTCATGCATATGAATGTTTCTGTGTCAGATTGTAAGTGTTGTGTGCAGTCAGGATGTGCATTTGATTTGCACGCGCCTGTGTGTGTGTGGTACCTTGCTGGTGGTGGAGGCACTGTGGAGGCTGTCCTGTGACTTGCTGCTAGTTAAGGAGGACTTGCAGCTCCGATCTCTTTGTCTCTGCCTGCACTCCAGACAGTTCCTCACTGCCACGCAGCAAACTGATGGGCACAGTGAGGTGGAGATGAAACCGGTAAGTATTACATACTGGAGGGGAGCTGTGATACATGTGACAGAATTTCTTTTTTGAAAAAAAAAACTGAAGTGGGTATTAATCCTACAGACTGGCTTCAGATTTTTTGGGGTTGCATAATTACGGATGCATAACTGTATTTGTTATAAGGGTATGTACATTAGATCCAAGACCAAATCAATTACGCAATCAAAGCCCTGTTATAGACTGGCAAACTGGACAGGATATGTCACTGCTGCTCACCCCCTCAAACCCTGAGCGGGATAAGCAGGTTCACAAAATGATAAGATGGAATTAAATAGATCAAGACTCAGAAGATGCAAGATGCTAAATATGCTAAATATTTGATTGTATGCACAGCCATTGCAACTTACACCCATTTTAAGTTGTCTTAAATGCAATGTTTTAATATAGAGTATATATTTCATCCCTGTCAACAGTCGTGCTGAATCAATTAGTTAATTAACAATTTATTATGTAATTTATTAAGCAAAAATGACATATCGTTGGAACATGAATATCTTTGGGTCTTCAACTGTCAGTTTAGGCTCTAGAGAAAATGTGTTGTGCAGTTTTTTTCTGACATCTTAGAGGATAACTAATTAATCAAAAGAAAAATCAACAGATTAATTGTAATGAAATAACTGTTGCAGCACAACTAAACAAAGCGCATCAAACTAGCACACACCCAGGCGGAGGCATTGCCTCATAAGCCCTCCTGAAGACATGTTCTTCTCGGCTTCAATCTCGCTGAAGTTGAGAGAGCTGGCAAACACCAGGACGTCCACCATGGCCATGAGACGAGACAGGAAGGTGACCGCTGTCTCTGAGGACATGCCCTGTGTCGCCTCGATGTTCTCCAACTCCGTCTGGGAAAGGGAGGGAAAACACACAAATACTTGCCAGTTATTCAATGAGAAACTGGCATGTAAACACAATGAGGTGGATCCTCTCTCGCTGGTTTTAGAAAAGTGGTTAAAATATTTCGGTAACCTCTTTTTTTAAACAATCGAAGTAACCTTTACGTATGCAGCTGGGTCTTACATGAGCATGACCACAACAGTCATGGCTAGGAAAAGCCACCTCGTGTATCATGCTGGTTAAGTGAAATATATACGTATATGATCAAATCTAGCAACATGAGGTGTTCTACACAACACACAGGAAGTACAGCCTGATGACACACAGGTAATGATAACAGTGGAATCAGAGCGGTAGTAGCGTAGAGGCAGGAAAAGCTAGCCTAAAATACAATTTAGACAGTATCCCCTTATGTTCACATCGACTTGAGTATTTGATAACCAGACTTTCAAAATATCTATATTGAAAATAAATCTGAAGGCAGCATAGCAGGGGTTAAAACTAGCAATCAAACCAAGTGTGTAGTTTGCTGTATCTCTGCTTCAGTAAGCAGGATGTGCCGGGCTGTGGGGAGTCGACAAAGTGCAAGCATCTTGAGGCTCGTTAGAGCGCGTGAGCAAGGACATTTGGGGAATAACAGACACACAAGGTGAGGACAAAAGGGCTTGGGTTAGTGCTCTTAGCTCTTCTGGTGATGGTGGGAGTCTCAGGCTCTTTACGCACCTCTCCCCCTGCGCCTCCTCCCCCAGGAACAGGGGTCACCTCCTCTCCCTTTGACCCCCTCAGGGGTCCAGCTCCTCCTGCCTTCTTTAGTGTTGATACAAATGGGACAGGCTTAGCAGATAAAACCCCCATGGATTTTTTGAAAACTCTCAAGCTTTTTCTATAATACTCTACTTTCACCTCGAAATATATCTTCTCTCTCTAACTTCTCCTTATTATCGATCCACCTCCTGGCCTTTTAGTCTTGTCTATCGGCCTTATTTGTATAGTATTCTAACAATGTTAAAATATTATACAAAGCATATCTAGTTCAGTATTATCGAGTTCTTAAAGTTGTAAGAACTAGATACACAGAGGCAGAAAGATCAATGCATATCCACAATAGATGCAAACAGTATGGGGGAGTATTGATTAACAGCAAAGGAGGAGCACAACAAATTGAAACACTATGGATGTCAGACAAGCAAGGTTTAGTTTCAGTCACAATGGTAAATAAACCAGAACAAAGTATTAGTAGAATAGAAAGAGAGGAAGAAACTGCAACTTACAGCGTTGGCACTATTCTTAGAACTCTGCACATGCAAAAACAGACAAAAACAGAGACAAAAAAGACAAGAAATACACAGAATACAAGTAACACAGAGAGGAAAAGAAAAAAGAAAGATGATTAAAATAAATAGATTATCAAACTATCAAATTAAATAGATTGTTAATTAAAAGTGTTAGAACAAAGATCAAATAAAGGTTCAAATACTGTGCAAGAAGTGTTAGGTTGACAGTTAAATTTACAGAGATACAGATGAGAGAAATCCAGAAAATGTTTTTGAAAGTTTAATTAGTTTTTCCCATTTTTGATTTCAAAGCCAAACTAAAAATAACTTTTTGCAAGTATAAAATTCAACCTTTAAGGCTTATGAAGTCATTTTTGATCTATCGTGATGTTATAGGTTAGGAAAAGCTCAAAAGAAATACACACAACAAATTCTTTAACATATTCAGTCATGCAAGATCAACGCTGCCCTGAGCATGAGGAGAATCAGGTTCAGCAGGTTCTTCAAAGTCTGTGTTTGGTGCTAAGACCTGAGTTACAGGCCTATGAAACAGCTGATGACCTGCTGTTTTCCCTCCTACCACAGAGGGGCGGAGTAGAGCCACTTACAGAAGGAGAGGTGGCAGCAGAGAGGAGAGGCAGGATGCCTCCACAGGCGATGATAATGTTGTCCACCATCTGAGAAATGAGGTGGATCGTGTTGTGGACGAAGATGATGTTCTCATTGCTGTTCACAAAATCCATCACTGACTTGGTGGAGTGGCTGAAATGGAAAAGAGAAAAAGACAGTTAATAAATAAAATAATATAAATATGTTATATATTATATATATATATATATATTATTTATTCATTATATTTATAAATAAATTATCTTGCTATTAGAGTAACATATCAGAGGGTTGTTCCAAATTACAGTTACAGGGTTGTTCAGAGTGACTGTACCTTATGATCAGTATTAAATGTATACAAAAACCAGCTAATTTACTTTTGAGCTTGATTTCCAAGCGACACGCCTCAAACACCCTGACTCACCTCCTCCACACATGCACGTCAGTCTCCAGGGCAAACAGCAGGTCAGTGAGCAACCTCTGGTGCATTGGAGACCACTTGAATTCTGGGATGCGGAACATGGTCGTGCGCGGGCCGGGGCTGAACTGCCGCCGCTGCTCCTCCGTCATGGGCATGCCCCTGAAACCCAGATCGACGCGCAGGTCCCGCTCCAACTGGGCTGCTGTACGACCATGGAGGGCCTGCGGCATGGTGGGGGGGTTACACAGAAGAGGGCTTTCAGTACGTCTCTTACTGGTGTAATATTAAACTTGGCATACATACAGTTATGAAATTCAATTTCAGCAAAGAAGGAGATGGAGATGAAGGCTTGTGACTATAGGGTCACTGGTTTAATCCCTGAACGGGCAGGATTAATCTAGGTCTGGGTCTAAAGAGCGCTTCCCCCTCTGTCCTTACCACCACTGAGGTGCCCATGACCAAGGCCTACTTGGTCTAATAATTATCACCAGCTAGCTGACAATCAAAACCACGTATCTTCATAAATTCTGATACAAAAGTAGAGGAAAATAAATGACTCCACTTTTTAAAATATAGTATGTGCTGTAGCTGCATACCATTACAATAGGTACAAATACAGAATGACCCAGTGACCCAGCAACTTACATCCAACAAAATCAGACACATTTTCATAAACACACCTGAGTGGTCGCAGTAGTTTGGATCTTCTTTGTGTCCTTGTCTTTCCCATCATCCGACCTCTCCGTATCAGAGGTGGTGCTGGCCGTGTCTCCCCCGGTCTTAAGTCCCGCAGCCTCTCCCTCTGCCCCGGATGTGCCCTCTCCCTCTGGGAAATCTGGTCGAGAGGCTGCCTGGATCTGGGCTTGGCTCTCGGCCTCAGCGATGGAGCTGATGTCAGCAAGAGGGCTCCGGATCTTGAAGGGTCCGTCCTCTGGAAGTTCCCCAGCAGCGTGGCTCTGGGTCTGTGTTAAATCAGAGCCGCAGCTAGTCATGTGGGCCAGCAGGCTGAGGTCATCACTGGCGCTGGTGGTAGGGTGAGCTGGGACTGGGCCGGACAGAGTGGGCTGGTCTGGACTCGGCAGTACAAGCGGATCTGTGGCTGCCAGGGCTGGAAGCAGCTTCTCATCAACCTGGTGAGAACCAAGATGAATGGGGTAATAAAAAAAAAAAGAACATTAAGACGTTAGGAAAAGTCTGCAGCAACAACTTTTATTTTCATTTGGGAAAGTACAAAGACTAAGATGCACTAAAAGGAGTAGAGGTGCAACCGTGATTGGTGATATTATATTCCCGGAAGATAAGATTTTAAGTAATCAGTGACAAAAGTCTTCATATAACATCCTACCTTGCTGAAGAGAAATCCGTTGTTGCTTGGGACACTGTCCTTCTCATCAGCCAATGTGATGAGCGGGCCCATGTTCCCATCATCCTCCAGGTTGACTCCCGACAGCCCAAGGCTTGACCCCATTCCAACCCCTGAGCCTGGCGTGTCATCTTTAGGTGCCAGACTCCCATTTAGATTTTGAACTACAGCACAGTAAGCACTGTCCAGGAGGGAATCCACCTCCACCAGAGGTCCATTCTCTATTCCTCCCCCACCTCCTCCACCTACACCTCCACTAAGGCCTTCTGGAGACAAGTCCAAGTCATCCAGCTTCACTTCTGTGGCCTCAACCTTCTCTGCTTTAATGTCTACCAGCAGGTCGTGGACCTCCACCCTCACCCCAGGACCTGCGCTCTGCTCCCCGGGTGTCAGGGCTTCTCCGTTGGGTCGCTTCACAGCGCCTTCAGCGAGGAGGTTGCGCGAGTCCCCGCCAGCCCCCTCGCTGTACTCGGCCTCACTCTCAGGTGTCTGTGTCTGAGAATTGTCGTCAATCTCCAGGTTGCCATTGACAACAGGGGCGGGCGTGGCGGAAAGCCCAGAGATGGTGGACACAGAGCCTTTCTTCCCCTTCTTCATGTTTTCCTCCTCCTGACGCTGGTACTCTTCATACATCTTTGCCAAGTACTCTTTATGGGCTTCGTACGTCACCTGTGACAGATGGTGGGGACATAATTAGTTATGTGATCAGAACACAAGCACTGACAATAGTTAACCTTCACATCAATAACTTCTCCACCAGGTAGTCCTTATGGGACTCATAGATCATCTGTACCAAAGGACAGATAAAACTGGGACACCATCCTAATCACCCGTAATGTCCCCTTGCTTTTGCACTGCCCTGAGAAAACAGGTGAGTTATATTTCCACCACAGAACAATCAACAAACAGGTGATCAGTATTGAAAATGATATCTATGATGAATCAGCATGGTATTCCTTCTGGACCTTGCAGGTGAATTACGATTAACAAAAGTCGGTATGTACAAATGTATATGTTTTTTTTCCAGCCTCAACAAAAGTGTTAAAATAAAAATATCAATACATGCTAATTAAAATGATCAGTACTATACGTTCATTTCTCATCACGGTGAAGCAGATATTCAACAAGGATCAGCCAAATATGTCAAACAACAACAACAACAACCAACTAATAGTGTCCATCCCCCACCCAACTTTATCAGCTTATTCTTTATTATATCATTGATGAATTAATCTGCGATCATCAGTGGAATCAAGTGGTGATGGACCTTGTTATTGTGTCAACCTTCCTTGTCTTCTTGTTCTTGCACTCTGTTTACTTATGTCTCAAAATGCCAACAACTTTCAAACAATGGGCTGTCATTTTGCACTATTTGTGACTTTTACACGTCTTACAGTTATAATGATTGCTACATTGGAAGGATCTTGGGTTTTCCGGGAAAGAGAAAATGACAGCCCTGAAAAGTGTCAAATGTAATGTGCCTACATGGCATTCTAGTCTATTGAGGCTCCTCTTGATGGGGAAATTGGTATTTCTGTCTCCTTATTAATGGATTTCTTCATGTATAATTGTTGATTTAAGTGAAGAATGCTGAGCATAGAGAGAAGCATTCGCTGTTTAATTCCTAAACCAAAAGCTGATGTTTACTGTGGATGAATTACCATATATTCCGAGGTCTGAGAGAAATGTAAAGCCCCAGAGAAAGTTGAATACAGTCATGCAAAGTACTGTACACCAGAAAGAGCTATTTATTAACACTGTGATTAAGACCCACTCTCACCTTGGAGTGTGCGATGGACAGGGTATCAACCCAGACCCTCCATCCTCCCCATTCGTATTTGATGGCATGGTAGAGCAGGATTCTAAAGATGTTGTACACCATCTCAGTAATCTTCTGCTCCTCTGGGTTCTTGGGGTTGATGTATCCGAGGGAGAACATCCAGTCCTGCCAGACAGAGCACTGCAGCAGGCAGCTGGTACACAACACAAACACTGTATGTGAGTTGGGCTGCAGCATGAGCTTAATATCAAAATATAACAACCATTGTTAGAAGCAAATTACATGTCGCTGAATAAACGCAAGTATAGTCATTTGTGTGCTCTCACCGCCGGTTTTCGCGGCTGTTGCTGAAGAGTTTTATCATGTCGGAGAGAAAGAGTCTCCTGACTTCCATCAGCTCAGCACTGGGAGACGAGTTCTTCAGCAGAGTGGCCACTACCTTTAGAATCACTGGGTGGGAGGCAAAAATCAGGTAATAAGGACATCAAAGGGAGGAAGGAGGATAGGGACTAGGAGAAGCATTTTGAATGAGAGAGAAAAGTGTGAGAGACAGCAGTGTGCGAGGCAGATCAATAAGTAGGGGATGGCAGCAGTCTGAATTCAGGCTTTGTTGTTTGTTTGTGCGCATTAAAACAACACTGCATTATTTGCAGACCAAAGAACACAAACAGACAAATGCAAGCAAGGGATTTATTGCACTTACTGGGATTCTGGATCTTGACAGTGGAGTCAGGCTCGGGGTGGGGTTTGTGAACCACCTGAGTACAGACTTGCTCCGTCAGAATCTGCAAATATAGAGGGTTAGCAGCCATCGATGGCACGATAATCGCATGAACTCAACACACTAAAAGGGCATCACTTCATGTACATTGCTTTAGTGATGCGGTACGCCAAGACAACCACCTACCTCGTACAGAGTGTTGTAGGTGGTGACAGAGACGGTGTTGGTGTGCATCATCAGCCTCTCCCCCAGCAGTGTGAACAGACTGTGTGTGTGCATGATCTCCACCTTCCTCCTGCAGGGAAACACACACACACACACACACACACACACAGCATGTCATTCATAACAGAATTCATGACATGAAATTGACATTGATTGTCACTGGCCTGACGACGGTCTGATATTGGCAGGTGGCACCATGTGGCCCTGTCAGTTGTGATGAGACCAAAGAGGGTGAGAAATGAATACCAACAAGAGAAATTAACAAGAGGCATTAACAGAATGGCAACACTGCAGGAGTCACTTGGGCAACGTTCATATGGCTGCAAATGATTAACTCTTGACTATTAGCCTTGCCAGTGGGTGAAAATTGTGTCTCTAAGAAGCTTTTAACTTGAGAGGCTCAGAAATCAGGGTTGACTAACTTTGTTTTTTTATTGAATTAAACAAACAATGCTCAAATCTTCTGTATATTCCTGAGTGTAATCAGGTCATTAGAAACAAGAAACAAAGTCAAGTTTCAACAACATCTAATCATATGTGTGTATATATATATATATATAT
>JAVQJL010050926.1:0-20132 GCA_036024295.1 Nannoperca obscura
CACACACACACACACACACACACACACACACACACACACACACACACACACACACACACACACACACACACTCATGCACAAATGCACACATTTAGCTAATTATGCCAACTAGTGGCTTGGGAGAACACATTCTCTGTATTCTGTATTTAGGGAACAGCGAGGAGCTTTGAAGGAGAACTGCAGTGTCTCTTTGATGCTGCTTTTGTTTTTTGTTTGTGTGGTTTAATAATTTAATCAAGCCAAACGTCCTCCTTCTCTCTGTAACTGTCTGTTGGTGGAGGCTAATTACTCTGCAGATTGTTCTCCTGGTGCTAGAGATGAGAGTTTAGAGTGGGGGTGGGGTGTGTGGGGGGGTGCTGATGGTTGTAATTTAACAGTGTGCTGATGGGCTAAGCTGTCTGTCGACTGCTGTGTTATTGTTTTGGGAGGCTGCTGACGAGCTACTATTCTAATATGCACCATCTGATTAGAATGCCTGCTATGTAGATCATTGTCTTTCTTTTCCATTCGCTATCTATCTATCTATCCATTCATCATTATACATTTGCTAAAGTTCAAGTATTATTGCTACATAACGACATTATCAAAAGTGCGTGTGATTGCTAGGAGCAACAGCTTATTGCTTGCGAAGTTACTAAACTATGAGTAGAAGGGAATATTTAAAGAGGAGTTTCAAAGTTTACTGGGAGAAAACAGATTTAGAGTGAGATTAGATAAGATGAGTGGTAGCAAGTATTATAAAATTTATACAAATAATCTTTGATATATAAAATTGATTAATCTTCACAATGTTGTATGATCTATTGTTGCCATAGCCTGTGATTGATACAGTGTACTTCTTATTTAAAAAGAGAATACACTTCACAGTGCCTACCATTTAGACTCGGCACTTTAAGATCAATTCAAACTTACTGTATGGTGACTGACACACCACATCAATAAAAACATCAGAGCTTCAGCTTTCCTTCACAGCACGGTGTTCACAGCACACTGCTACAACATTCTTTCTGTTGCTGATAAAATTTTAATAAGACATGATACACACTAGGGATAGAAGGGTAGTTAAACCCAAAAACCACACATTTAACTGTCTATGATCTTTCTCTCGTTGCCGGCTCAGCTTTCTATCTGAGCTACTTTCTAGACGTCACAAATCTCCAACAACATGGCTGATTCAAATTCCCTTTCACTGTCTTTAGTCAGCAATAACAACAACTGACCATTCACAGTCTTGAAGATTTCATCCGCCGTCTAGAGCTAGGCCAAATCGTGTAACTAGATTTCAATGCTGCTGGCTCTAATTAGTGTTCATTTAATCAAATCAACAGACAGACTCGATTAGTGTGTACAACTCTACTGTATAATGTTACACACACTACAGGGGATGAATACACCCTCGTCACAAATGAATTGTGCATGTGTCACAGTGGAGAGGTATGAGCCTGCTGCTATCCACGTACAGTATTGGGGCTAGATGCATTGTAACCGTAGTTCTCTGAGAATAGGCCCTAACAGCTCAGCAGGCTTACCCAATTCTACAGAGTACAGAAATGTGCATGTATTGGCTTGGGTAAACCAGTCTGACTGACTAAGCACTCTAACCTAGACGACATGGGGACTAGATACACAAGAGATATGGTTGGGGCCAGTAGCATGCTAAAGTACAGATTGGACACAATTGGGAAGGTTACCCAGTTAACCAGTGTGGAGCAAGACTAGGGCTCTGTCTTACACTATGGGGTCACATCCCACCTCCAGGTTATTTGTTATCAGATGAGAGCAGAAGAGCAGGAATGGTGCACCCAAAACAGAAGCTGAAGTCTGGCTCCATCCGGAGCTAATAGTGTACTGTAATATAATGAACGCCTTAGAACCTGCTGCCACATGGAGAAACAGGAAGTGTCGCATCATCGAGGCCATTCTTGAGCTTATTAACTATAATCTTAGTGGTTCTTTCTTAAAAAAAGCAATTTAAGGCAATGTTGTATCCTTTTTGTTCCAAATATATTATAAATGTATTATAATGATGTGAAATAGTGCATCTCAATTGTGTTGCTGTTATTGTGGTTGCTGTTTTTAAATGTCTGAAGCCAAGAAGCAGGGAGGGGTGCAGTGTTGGCTGATGAGGGTTGTTTCAGTGCTGATTTGATGTTGCGTTTTCTTGGAGGGGTACACTTTCAGTCTGTGCTCACACTGCATGTGGTTAGGTCAAGCCAGTTTAGCTAATTTACTCTATGCGCTGTCAGCAACACTGGGTGGGAGGCTAGCTGCTGGTGGCATGCCAGTCCAAAGAGCATGCTGTGAGAAGAGACATGTATAGCTTCTCTAGCAGCAAGTGCATGATCAGTCACTAATACACTCATATAGTATGTTATAATGTGTTGCCCTTGGAGCTAGAGTACAGTATGTGCGTGTGTGTTTGTGTGTGTGTATGTGTGATTGGTTTGCGGCTCATGCAGAGCTCTATCTCCTGGCCCCATCTGGGGTAGTTGGTGTCAGCACTGTGCACCACCATAAATCAAGACTGTGGTCTCAAATGTGTGTGCGTGTTCTGTCCATCTTTGGTGCCTACGGGTATATATTCAGAATTTCAATAAAACAAAACAGCGATTATTCAGGCTGGTTGGCTCAAGTGTGTGTGTGTGTGTGTGTGTGTGTGTGTGTGTGTGTGTGTGTGAATGTGTGTTTGTGTCAGAGCCCCTGGGGGATCCAACTTCCTGTTCTGTGATTCCTTGGTCACATCTGCTATGAATGTTTCATTTCTCACTGGTGGTAACCTGCTATGGGTGGGCACACCAACACACCAACACACGCATGCACACTCGCATACACACGCACTTATAAACACATGCATACACACAATAACATCAGTGTCCTGCAAAGTGAATCATTTCCACCATTAGAGATGAGTTTAGAATTCAATTTGCTTTGACATTGTACATCCTTGGAATTATTATGGTTAGTACAAATGCATTTTATTCAGCTGCAGTTAACCATCAAAGTTTGCAGTGGTTCCATAGGTTCTGCATTTAGATACTTGCACAAATATAATAAACCAAAAACTAAGTACAGGCTACCAAGTTTAAAACTTCTTACATTAAAGATATCAGTGTCAACTTAGAAAGTTAGAAGGGTTAGAAAATTCAAAAGGCAGGTATAAACTACATTTAAAGGTCAGTGTGCCTGTAAAGTTTGCTTGGTTTATGTGGGTACGACCCAGCCAGCTTAAGATATAAAATAACAGGGAATACCTGAGGCCCTCTAGAACCTGGTCAGAGTAGGCTGGGGATCAGTTATTCTTTACACCAAAACTGCGCTGCCATGCCTGATTTGTATTGACACTCCTCTCTGTGGATTGCTCCCTGCAGTTTAACAGCAATTTCATGGTGAGCCAAAATATTACCAAACAGAAGCAGGCAGAACAAATTCAACTTTTGCCCAACAAAAGATAAAGTGCCATTTTGCCGGTGCAAGACTGATCTGCACTGCTTTTAAAAGAGGGCCCTAAGCGTTAGGTTTTATACTGTAAATGCATAGATTGGCTCTACTCTCACAAAGGATTATTCCTGTCAAAGATGCCCAAACAATATAAGCAAAGTACACTTTATGGGGATTCTCTCTAAAACACAATTTAAATTGGGGATCACAGTGTGATAGAGACACCTTACTGCTTTGTTCAGCCTGCATGTGTGATATCTCCACCATGGCAGCAGCTCTGCTAGAGAGTTTTTTAGAGTAAGCAGATGTTGTTTGTCTTTCTGATGTCGAGATTTAGCATCTCCAGGGATGCAGCGGACCTGTGCTTTCCTGTAAGCTCACAAAGGAATCAGAGATGGAAATAGCTCAAACAGATGAACACTGTTTCACAACAAAAGTGAGGCTAGGGTTTTTCACACCGCAGTGCTCATGGACAATCTGGTCTTGTGGTCGTATCTCCTGTTGAAATAAAATACATATGGTTCAAAGGACGGCCTCTACTCGAGTGGGAAGTAGACATATCATTTGCACAAAAGTATACACTCAGTTTACATCATGTTTCAAATTGTTATTTAAGTGTACCCTTTTAAGTTTGTCATTAGCTTACAGACACAGTGAAATTAACTTTAAGAACTACAGATTAAATATTAAAATGCACAAGGTACTTCAAAAGCCATTACAATTAATATCAAATAAACAAATAATGATTTTAACATTCTAATGTCAGCCATCATGCCGTGATTAAACTAGCTGAGGTATTAATGGACTATAATGAATAGCAAAGACGTTGTTTGAGGGTAAACCCCCTTCCATAGCATCAAAGCTCAATGTGTGAAGATAGTTTTAGATGATGAATTTGACTCTTTCTGATACAATGGGGACACCTGTATATATGATAGCTGGAGAGGTACATAAATAGCAAGAAACAGCGTGTTCCCCTCCACTTTAATTGTCCTATCATCGTTAGCCAACACGGAACACTGACAGTCTGAGTGTGCTGTCAAACCCCAAATCCCCAAGGAAAAGCTTGCCTCTGTGGCTACTGGATCTGGCAAGCATACATCAGTACACTAAAATGAAAAGCCTAAAATGTCGAGGACCAAAGGAATGAGGTAAGAAAATGAAATGGGGGAAGACATAGATAAAAAATACAGAGAGGAGTGGAGGTTTTGTGTATAATGAGCAGTTGGAATGTGAGGATAGCTGAATTAATCAGACTGCTAGAGCTCATACAAAGTAGGCAGAATGCTTTTCATGTGACAAATGTGTAATTAAGAATGATTTTATAAACCCCACCACCCCCAGCACACACATGCACACACACACACACACACACACACTCACACACACACACACACCCCTTGATGGACTAGAGGTGGGAGGAACAAAGCATTTTTGTGCTTCCCTGCAATGTGTGCGAGTGTGTGTTTTGTGTGTGTGTGCTTTGAGAGAGTACAAGTATGACAGTGAGATGAGATGGAGGCTTTAATTACAGTCCTATTAGAATAACACCAGCCCCCATCGCTCACTGATACTGAGTGATAGGATGGGATGTTTTCATTTTGGCGTCTAGCCTTTTTTTGTCTTTTAGATTTGACACCATATTTTTTCAGCCAGAACATGTGGATTTTAAAGATTGTTCTTTTTCTGCCCACACGCACAAGATATTTATTTTGATTCCTCATTTTATCAGCAACAGCAGAGATGGTTGATCACTAGCTTTGGAAAGCCTGCCTACAAATTTAGTTTTACTCACTGTGGTCTGGCAAGGCTCTGTTGGAATTTGTTTGGATTTTAAGAATTGTGAAGGTTTGTGGGCCAACATGATTTTGCAGGCAGCTGGATCACCCTTAAGGCTCACTGTTTTAGTTTTTTTTACCCCAAAATACACAGAAATTGGTTGAAATTTATTCACGTTGCCATAAATTCAAACATTTGAGTATTTCTTACGAAAAAAGAAATAATGATCATGTTTTATTATAAATGAGGCTCTGTTGCAATAAGGACAGCTTACAATATGCTTCTATTAGTAGAAAGAATGGTGAGAAAACACAAATGAGAGACTGATAATGCTCAGTGTAAGTGAAATCATAATAAATGGTTCAACTACAGCCTTAAGTCCGAATAAAACCCAATGAAATTCCCATTTTTAAAAATGTAATAAACACAATGAGCCCTGTATACGGTTTGAGCAGCACATCAAAATGGTTCTCAAATAATTTAAATAACCAGTACTGTTGACTGATCTGGCTGCAGGTTTCCCCCCAAATGAAATTAGGTGTTTAACCACAGACATTCATAACAATAGTTCTGCTGTCTTATACCTTTTCAGTTGGGTTGTGTGCATATTGCAGCAGTTCTGCATTTGCTTGTTTTTTCTGAAGTGTGTTGGTCTTTTTTGGCCATGACAATGAAAATGTGAAATCAAATCTTACAGAAATTAAATTAATTCAGCACTTACAGTTTATTTCATCATCTTTTCTTTCAATCTTTTGATATTTGCCAATAATAATGCAAATTTATATTCTCTAGAACTTGTGGCCATCTGTGAAAACAGGAAGGTCATTGTGGGATTAAAAGTTGATTTCATTATAACTTTACTTGTATGTCAGAAACAAGTTGATAGATTGAGATGTATGAGTATTACAAACTTGACGTGGGTTTATTACATTTAGGGGTTACATTTTGTCTTTCCATGCAGTGCAAAACACTTGTTTTATCCTCTCCTATCTTTTCTGCAGTTGTTGAATGATATACTGGGGGGGGGGGGTTGGAAAGTGTTAGGCATTTACATTTACAGTGCTTTGTTATTTGTATATAGGTTTACAGGAATTAACCACTGAGGGTTATTATTACATTATTACCAATATTCATAGATACAGAAATGTATGCATTCAAAATATTGTCTGGAAGTCTTATTTTTTCATATATGTTGTAGTCAAATAGTCATACTGTGTGTGTGTGTGTGTGTGTGTGTGTGTGTGTGTGTGTGTGTGTGTGTGTAAGTTGCTGGTGCAGCCCCGGCTGTCTGTCATCAACCCAACTGCATTAACCTCGGCCTCTGTGCCTGCAGGGCCCACCACTTCCATTTCTCTGCAACAAATACAGGTCCTGGCCCAGGGCATCCTGGCAGCCAGCATAGTTAATGACTTATTTACTGTTTAATGGCTGTATACCGCACCACAACAACAATTAATGAGAAAAGGCCACATTCACAAGCAGTGGGGGGGCCAGGTGGTGGAGGTTATTTTCTCCTTCTAAGTTTATCTGAGCTCTGCCTTCTGCTCTACCCTGATAAACTCCTGCACACCTTACCTGGAGACAGACAGGCTGACAGCCCGCGAGGACAGCTACTTTTACAGACTCCCGGAGAAAAAAAAAACATACCTTGGCTTGACCTTATTTTCAACAAAATCTTTCTATTGTATTCAGTTCTGTTCCGTTTTGTTTTGTTTGGTTTCTCTTGTATTCTGACTTGATATAAACAATCCAGTCATTGTGTGTCCTTGTGTCCATTCCTCCCTGTTGTTTTTTCAAATCTGACCAATGAAAAACGTGAAACTCTACTAAACTCTAAAGCATCTTCTATATCTCCAAACCACCCCTTTATCTTATCCTCGTGTTTTTCACCTGGTTTATTTCCTTCCTTCCCACAATCCACTGCCTTGACTGTCGTCCTCTGTTGTTCTCCCCAGCTCTCTTTAGCCTTGTGAATACCATCGCTCAAGCAGTGAGCTGTTGCAGGCACTTTGTTGCTGACCATGGTGCTGAAAGCCTCCTGCCTTCCAATTGCCAGAGTGTTCATTTCATGGTTCATATACCCTGTTCTGTGCCGTAAGCCCCCACGCTTATTTCTTTAACCCCTTCCCTTACAAATAATAACAAATCAAATGCACATTTGTTGCACCTCGCAGTCACAGCTCTCCGGCTGCTGTCAGGCTTTCAATTAAGGTGGTGGCATGTGTTATGTGATGGTTGAGTTGGGTGCAGAACATGTTGCATGGAGTTTTAAAAATTGACTTTTTGTTAATTTCCCATACTAAATCACCACAGTCATCATATCATATGTAAGCTTGTTTGCTGCCTCCATCTGGCCACAGTGGGTTTCCAATTTCCACGAGAACCCCTTCCACATATATTGCTGTTTTAAAAAAAACGAAAAGACAACAGCTCTGATGTTAAGGAGTCCTGACAATATGCCATTAAGCACTTGATGTTCCTTGATCATGGTGTTGTGTTCTTTTAAATGTGAGAGTAGCATGACACGCTTTGACTTCTGGTAGCAACAAACATGAGCATTTTGAAACGAATTTGATCCTGATGTTCTACAAGTAGTCTGTAGTTTTGTTAGTTTATACATACATAAATAGCAAAGTATTAAAAGCACCTCTCAATTTAATGTCATTTAATTTACCTGCTTTAACTACGGGCCTTAAAACTGAGCACAATAAACAGAATTTATTGTAGGGATTTTATATCTGTACCTAATTATATTGGTTTGCTGACTTTAGTGGTGGAATGCAGGGGAAGCAGTGGGTTATATTTATAAAAGATTGGGAATATTAATATTCTTTATCCTAAACTGTAGTTACACCTCTACAGCTAGTTAATTCTCTTTCACTCTCTATTTCATTCCTTTCGATATCCTTCATTTAGAGGCCCACCTGTTTTGGTTCCAAATTGTCCTTCATGCCAAGCTGGATTTGTGAGTGGTGCTATGCCAGACACTAAGTAAATGTGTTTTTCAATCTATCTGCTCCCCAACCATCCCACTCTTGTCCCTCTCCCTCTGCCTCTGGACTCCCTCCAGTCCCCTGTGTTTTTAGGACAATCTCTGCATCTTCTCATCTCTTGCCGGCCTGCCTGCCTGCATGCCTTCCTACCTGGCTGGCCATTGCCCCTGCCATCATTCCCCCCGGGTCTCGATAAATAACCCTGCACCTCTCTGGCCCTCAGCTCTACTGGCTGTTGCTGGAGCACATTTGTTAAAATATCACCTGCTGTAGAGGGGAAATTGATACTGCTGCAATGCGCTCTGGGCAATAGAGTTTTGAGTTAAAATGCGACAAACACAGACAGTTGTAGGAAAGTTCAGGTTTCGATCAACAAAAAAGAAAAACAACTCTGTTGTTCTTTCTATCAACATTAAAAAAAAAAAGGAACAGCTGCCACACTTCCGTGTTGAAAAGCAGTATCGAAATGTTGGGTCACACAGTTAATTACGCAACAAACACAAAAACAAACAACAAGAAAACATTTGTTAAAATTCCATTAAATAATTCACACAGTTCCCCTGCTCCCCAACAGGAGTTGTTTTTATATAGAAATGAGATGAACTGGTGCCTTTAAATACAGACAAGCGTCCAACATCACTGTAGCTAGCTAGTTGGGCTCTGAAAAAAAGAACTTAATTAAAATATGAAAAACTGTTTAGTCTCTTTGGTTCTACTCCATTGCTCCAAAAACAGGCCAATGATCAGATGAGACATCCCCAGATGACCAGGTAAGAGGAAGAAGCAAAAGTTCCACTCTGAAATCTGCCATTATCCAGATGGCACCATTAGCGATTAAGCCAGAACATTTCTCCCCTCTTATAATTGACTCCATAGGCTATTAGGCAGGTTGGCACTGGGCTAGGTCCACTGGTGCACGCTCCAGATGTTCTCTTTTTGCGTGTGCGTGTGTGCAATAAGTGTGAGGAGGGGAGAGAGTTGGCTGTTGTGAGTGCTTGTGGTGGGTCCAGGGCTGCCTACAGATGGACGTCGGGCTGGGTGGGTGCTGGGAATAAGTCACATTCAATTATATCAATGTCTTTATCAGTCTGTCGTTTCTCAGTCTCTCTCTTTCTCCATCGCCCCATCTTCCTGTCTGTCTCTCTTTCTTTCTAGCCTTGGGGGAAGAAAGATTAAAGTGTTCTGTTTTCTGTGCAAGATCTTTGTCTCTGCTTTTTGGGTTTATCTGAAGATTAAATTATCTCTCATCCGTTGTCTTTCTCTTAGTGTGTGTAAGCAAAGTGATGTTTGGCAGACATTATTAAGTACAGTTGCTATTATTGAACTATTAAACTGAAAAATGCTGAGGGATTTGATACCAATTTTATTTGTATGCAAATCTCACCATTTGCTCAGCTAACATACTGTGTATTGTATGTATATTGTATTAGTATGTTATCATTTAACATCAAACGTAAAACCTCCTTGGAAAAGGGCAGATTTTAGAGACCAACTAAGCAGACTATGAATATGTCCATTTGCCATACTTACAGTTGTAGATTAACATACCAATGTCTTTAACACCTCTCTTATGTATCACCTTGTCACAACCACAACCCCAAAGTCAGCACAGCTTTCCAGTGGACCTTAGAGAGAAGAAGGAGAGGCTCATTTCCAGAACTAGGGCTGCACCAGGCATGAAAGCAGGCTTTTTTAAAAAAGTGTTTGTATTACATTACTGAATGGACTTTCAGTAATCCTTTCATAGCTAAAAAAAGAGCTAAAAAGCCATTAATTATTCATCTCCCCATGGCTGGTGGTTAAGAGGAGAGGCACTCTAGGGTTTCCATCAGCTATTAGTAAACAAATCAATGCTGCAGGCTGAGCTCCTTGTCAGGACAGAGCCATCTGCCCTTTACCATGACTTTCAGGTGAAAGCCAGAAATGGACCTACATGACACATGATACTGCCTCTTGAGGATAAAAAAAGATGCATCTAGAAAGGAAAATAGAAGTTTGTTATGGGGGGATAGTGTGTGTGTGTGTGTGTGGGGGGGGTGTCATTAAGTTATTGAGTTTGTAAAACTTATGCAGGAATCTTAATGCAAAATCTGTCCCTCTGCGAGAGTGACACTTAATTTATTCATGACATCAATCTAATTTGTGAGAACAGTTGTAGTTACATTACTACCCCAGCTGGGTTGGTTCGACACATTATGCCTCTGTGAGCAGACTCCCGAATTTGTCACAACCCACCCAACAATAGGTATTTGATGTAATCAAACAGCACAGTTTGAAGCCCCTAATCCAATTTCTTTGGCTAGATACATTGTAATTTGGTATCACCATAATTATGAACTGAATTGTGAACTGTCTGTAAGAGAATTGAATTAGCCGGCAGAAGAAGAGTAATATGATTGGGAACAGGGAGAAATCAATACAGCACTGCTCGTCATCTCAACGTTGACCTGAATCCTGCCTGAATGTGGATCTTTGGGGGATTCAGCTTAATTCAATCTGGTGGAGCTAACGCGCTCCCTGTTCCCTCAACATGGTTGACAACAGCTCTGTCTTGATTTAGACTGCCGGGCAGGAGCACTGCTGGAAAAAGCATAGCTCTGAGGAAAGTAGCTGCAGCTTGATTTTTGATCCATCTGATTGTATGAAATACATGTGGACATACAATAAAAGGCCACACACAGCACCTCAAACCAACTGCACTCCCCGACATGCTACAGTTAGATATCACTATTATCAAGACAGAAATAAGCATACTGTTGAATGTAGTTGTGGTTCCATGTGACAAAGTTTGAATAATAACGCCTGCTTAGACAGCTCTCTGATGAGCACTACACACTACATCACTGCATTTGACAAACAGCCCTTCCATACACCCTCAGCTGTGTTGACAAATGGTTCTAAAGTGGAGTGTATAGAGATTCTCATCCTCGTGGGTGCAGCCCAGCGGTGATAGCTCCACCCTGATGGAGGTAGTAGCCTGAAGAGAGATGTTTAATGCCACAACTGCAGCAACCTCCACACTCTGATGGATGAGGCCAGAAAAGCTGGAGCTCGAGGGGGAGTTGTGTATGGAGATGCTGAGTGAAAAGTAATTGTTTAACTGGCTGATAACTGAAGAATCATACTATATATTACTACGATTCTTGTATATTGTTTACATACTATATTTGTATAGGTATTTTATTTGAATCCCTATTTTCTCCTGTTTTTATCTTCTTCTATTATTAGTTATAGGGCTTCTGTCCTCTCTGCATTTATCTTTGTTGAAAAGCTCCACTAGCTGATATTAACCTGTTAGGGATATAGATCTAGTGAGAGAAAACAGTCTGTCATTCAACTGTCTTTGTTTAAGGGAAAATACCTTACGTATTGTGTTGTTCTATTGACTGCTTGACATTCCAATAGGTTCCACAGCACTCTCCATGGACCCTGATAAGAACTTGATAGCTAGCTAGAGGTGCTCTCCTATTATAGGAGCAAATGGTTTCTTACCATTATTTTATCTTTACAGATAAGATTAAAAAGCCCAGCTTACACTGCACATAGGTAATCGGAGCTGAGAGGAAAGAGCACCTCTAATGCCAAGGACAGCCCAATGTCAAGAAAATCAATGTGTCTGCCCCCTCCCAAAATCAAAGCCCTTTCTCCTCCTCCCTCCACAGTTCCCTCAGATAAAAGCTTTGTGTGTTGTGTAAAATCAAAGCCGGTGTCACGTAAGTGGAAAATGTTTCATTAGTGTGTTTTATTTATGTAATTTAAGAAATTCAACTGATCCGTCTAGACACTGTGCCGCAAACGCATCTGGCCTGTGTAATACTGGAACATTCTTTCAATTCAGAAGTGTCTTTTATTTGAGTGAGTCACAGTTTGATTGCGCACATTGTGTTGTCTGTAAGGGAAGCTCGTAAAGGTTATACAGCCCAATGAAAGGCTATCTCATTCACCAGCAACAGAGGGGAGCATGTCCCTGGAGCCAGGTGTAGAATGGACTCGGGAAACAAATAGCTCTTCCTGTCTTGTTATTGGGGATGCACTGATAAGGTGGGCAGGGGCATGCTGAAGGGTGATTACTAGGGTGTCTTTTAACAGACTGCCTTGCGATGATCAGCCGTTACAGTTATGCATACTCATTGTACTGCATCAGCATTGTGGCCAGCACCTCACCCTTTAGCTACATCACCTGCTGCACCTTGATTCACTGAGCTCTGTCCGTGTTGACACCTACTTAATTCCCACGGGTTATTGCAGATCCCTCTCCACTTAAGTGTGGATATGTATGTGTGTGTGTGTGTGTGTGAAAGGGAAGCAGAGGGAAATCATTGCTAGGCTGGGAGAAGGGAAAAAGCTATTCAACAGGGGCGCCCACAGTGGCAAAGCCATTTCCAATAATGTCCTCTTTCTGCAACAACAATTGTATTTAACCCCAATGGCTTCAGCGGCCCACTATTTGTCATCCCAACTCTTCCTCCCTCGCCTCCCTCCATGCCTTCACATACGCAGGCAATAGCAATGAAAGTATGGTTCATGGCTGCATGGTGCATACATCGCCTGACTCATACTGCTGCTTTTTTGTTGAAACAACATGAAAATGCCTGCTCTTTGGTGCAGTATAGCCCCTAGATTTACTGGGTTCAAAGCATTTGATTTGGCCTTAATGAGGTTTGGTTAGCAGAAAAAAAGGCCTCAGATAAAAGGATGATCTTTCTGTGTGAGGAGGTTCTACATAGCAATATGAAGAATCAGCTTTTAATTATGATGTTCTGTCAAAATGAAAACTCTTTTGTATACTAACTTTATTTTAAGTCTACTGGTTTTCATCTTATTAGGAAATGAATGAAAATTGAAGTCCTGTTGTCTGTCTGTCCCTCCATATCTCTCTTTCCCCCTGCACCTCTCTCTAATCTCTCTTCCACCCCCACTCCCCATGTCCCTGTGCTGGCGAGCTGCGTGTGGAGGTGATTTATCTGTGGCACTCACTTAGGTCCCAATGCAGTGGCACACAAACACACTCACACAAACACATGCACCAACAGGTGCACAGACATGAGATACACACACACACACACACACACACGCACACACACACATACACATGCACACACACACACACACACACACACACACACACACACACACCCACCCACACACACCCCCACACACACACACACACACACACACACACACACACACACATACACATGCACACACATACTCACACACACACACACACACACACACACACAGGTAAGGCTGCAGCTGTGATATATTTTAATTACAGTTTTAGTCAGAAGTAATTAAGGTTTTATATCTAGAGGGACAGCTCAATACCCATCCCCCAACACACGCACATGCACGTGTGCACAGACGACAACAAATACACTGACATACATACAGAAAACACACCCTTTTTCATGTCTTTGTTCCTCCTCCTGTTAGATTGGTATTTTTCTGTTCAGTGCGTTTCTCTGTTCTCAACAAGTTCACCGTTTTGTTTTGTTTTACTGGCAAGAAAATTCAAAGAAAGTTTGAGTGAAACTAAGTTTGAACTGCACACCATCACATAGTAGTCTGTGGCAGAAAATCAAATGTAAAGTGGTGCTTCAAAAATGCATCACAATGACTATAATTTGACATTTTCTGGTACAGTACCTGAGTTTTAGTACAGATGCCAGCAGAATGTCTTTAATACCTGACTTTGCTGAGTATAAAAAATACAATACAATTCACAAAATAAGCATAGCTTTTTTAGAAATCCATTGGTGTTCGATGTGGCTGTAACACATAGCCATACAAATATGTTTCATTAACAAAAGGGATCAGATTTAAAAAACAAACACAAACAAGACTTAGAATGTGAACAAACATTTTTTTGCCAATTTACAGTACTTGGCACTTGATACTCTGTTATGAACAAAATTTGGTTGGCACTCAGTAAGAAATTGATACTCAAACATATTTATTATGTTATGAGTTATAGCCTCTAACTACAGCATGGGTAACAGAATTCATAATCCAGTATCACAAGTGACAGTTTTTTTTTTGGCACAATGGGGGTTTTGATTAAAATTTGTAGGAGAAGGAGGAGACTGTGCAAAAGGATGAGAAGGTGATTTGTGCAGAAACAGATAGGCTTTGCACTGTAAGCTGAGTTGGAGAGCAGATTTGGAAGCTGTAAGACAGTTTTGTGTTGTTGTGGAGTGCTGACAGGGGCGTCAAGCTGAAAGTGCGCTGAGGATTGAGGAAAAAAGAAATGTGCGAGTCTGTGTGTATGCGTGTGAAAGGGTATGTGCGCTTTGGTGTGCGCACACATGTTTGAGAGTGTGTATGTATGGCACAGATGGAAAGACTTCTCAGGGATTACTGTGTAACTGGAAGAGGAGAGAGGTGGTAATTGCATTTTAATTACAGTGTTGATGGTTTTGTGCTCTGTCAGATGGAAGGTTCTTTACAGATATAAGCACAAAATAAATCAGCCCTCTGGAAAATAAATCAGCCCTTAGGTGACTAGTTACTCACCGAACTGAGTCCCTAACCTTGTCTCGAGTCACAGGTGATGATGATTAGTTTAGGCTAGTTGATATCCAACATAGACCCCTCACGCAGCACTTTCTTGAGCTGTAAACTAAATGACATGACTGTACTGTGATGAAACACATCGAAGCTGGTGTTAATATTGAAATTTCTTACATTTATTAAATTGGCATTTCATGGGTTAAAAATGGCTCAACAAACCATCTACTGTTTTAAAACAGCCCTGAATCTTGCAAGGCCAAGGCTGACGTAGAGACGACTGGTTGGCAAGAGACAAGACATTTGTGCTTTCACTAGCACACTAGCACCAGGGCCAGTTTTAGCCTGCTATATTAGGGTGGGCTGGTAGAAATAATAGGTGGGCAACTTGGGCGGTAGGTAGACCAGAGGTTAGAGAGCCCAAAGGTTGTCAGAGTCAAGTCCTGCCATTATGCCCTGAGGCCTCTCCAGTCTATGGCTGTGTTTGTGTACGGCATGTTTTGATGTGTTAAATGCAGAAGATTAATTTCCCCATGGGGATTAATAAAGTAGTATTCTATTTTTTTTTCTAATTTATGAAGAACACTTTCAATCAGGGAAATTGGGAGGCAGTGAAGCAGCATTTCTAAGTTTGCTGCTATACCCTATGATTTGAGTCAGTGGAGGGCAGATTGAGTCACTCTAAAATAAAAGCTGAGAATTCTGAAACCTATGCCACCCGTCTTAAATGGCTATTTCACTTTTTTATTTAGTTTTTACATTACCTCTAATGTCCAGCCATTCTGCCTCAACTATCTATGATTTGCAAGTTTCCTGGTGGATATAGCTTTACTTGTTGTTGCTAAAGTAATCAGTCATTAACTGCTGTTAACTGTAGCAGCCATTAAGTAATTAGCTCAGTTAGCTGTGGAGCTAAATAAAGCTTTATTAGCTTCATTATAAACCTGCTCCTCCTGACGTCCAAAGCTCCTGTGCTAGCGGTGTAAACACGAACACTCCCCCGATGGGCAAGACGCATGTTTGGGTGGACTCCTGCTCATAGCCACCGCCTGCCCTGACAAGCACTGGAAGAGCTCCTACAGCGACTTTATGTGAGTGACCTTTGGCAGCTTGCTAATTGAGATCAGTGTGCCAGTCCTGAACTCAAGCTCTCACTTTCCTAGCTTAATGAACCAAATATGGCTGTGATATAAAAGCTAGAGTCAGCAATTTTAAAAGTCATTGTTACTATCAGGGTCATTTGTTTTTATTATTTAGATTTTTCACCATGACGTTACACTGATACCGCATGTTTATTATCATTTGATAGCATTATGAGCATGTGAAACCTTATAGTTTTAACACAATTCAGTTACGTGAGATAAACAGTTAAAGGTGACTCCTATAATGTTCACAAACCTACAAGAGTAGTAATGTAGTGAAAAATAACCTTGGTCTTTATGTTTAGCTTGTAAAATATATCACCAATGAAGTGTGTAGATAATTCCAGCATGCTCTGTGTTATTTTTGCATTAAATCTAAACCTTCATTATGATGGCCAAAAACGTAAAATACAGCAACACACATTTTAGGACAACACTGTGTATAGTTTGAGATCAGGTGAAGTTGAAAATTTAAGTCAACTTTAGTTCTCCTGATCAAGGTGAGTCCCCCAGCTGTGTGCTCTGTGACAAGATGACCCTTGCAGGGCTTTGAATCTTACACGACCAACAGTCCTGTGGCTTTTTGACCTGCGGCTGTTCCTCTCTCTCCCTCTCTCACTTTCTCTCTCTTTTCCTTCTTTACTCTTTACAAACTGTCTGAGTGAGATAAGGCAGGCCTGATAAGTTGACTTCCGTCAAAATGCTCCCCAATCTGTGCAGACCTGTTCCTCAGAGGAGAAAACGTATTTATATATCATATGCTCACATGCCTGCTCCTGGCATGATAGCAACCTAATGGGTTTATGATACAGGGAAAGAAAACGCCTGCTGTCTTTATAAATTTCAGACTAATATCAGGGCTTGCGACAAGGGCTAGAAAGTCCAAATGGGTGGTGGTTGGGTGTGGAGGCATTGAGGCGTGAAATGTTGAGGCCATTTCTTCTTTCCTCAATTGGCTCAAAAAGGTAATTTCAATCTTAACACAGAGTTTATCTGAAATTTTCAACCATTAACTTCCATATTTAACCTGCAGCTTCTTTTAACCTTTCAATTAACATTGCTCAGAAGCACCTCCTTTGGTGGTCGGCTTGTCTGTGGGTACGTGTGTGTGTGCATGCATATGGCAGGTAGCTGTAAGTTGGCATACTTAATGGTATTGGTATATGGGTCATTTTAATAAATTTACCAATTATAGCAGTATTCATTTTAATCTAGACCACAGCCAAAATTATTCCTGTTGTGATATTTGTTGAGCACATTACAGTTATGTGCTTCACCCAATGTAGAAACCATCTAGGGTAATTTGCTGAGAAATTACCTGTGGTGCTTGAAATATAAGCGAAGCAGCACAATTTAAAAACACAATGACACCTCAGACAAAATGTTCCCAGACTTAAATCCACTGACTATACAGATTGTCAAGGATTAGAAAAGGCAGTAATAAACCTGGCTGGCACAGAGTTATTTCTCCTAAATTTGCAGCCATTAGTTCTTCATTGTTAGAAGTTACTTAAACCGATGTGATTGTGGCAGAATTATGTTCAGACACAATAGATGAACAGAGGAAGATATATACCTCCATATCCACTTATCCATTTATTCATATGAGCACTTAATTTATTATGCTATCAATGTGAGCGCAAATAGTACGAAATACATGTTCACCTTACCATTAACCATGGAATTTGTCATGCTATTGTTACTATGTAAGATCTGTCAACAAAGGAATATACATTTTTGGTTATTCTATAAAATGTATTTGCAGGACAATGTCATAAATCAAAACTTTCCCTTCTACATTTATGTCATGTGGCAGGGAGAGTGTGTATTTAGTGGGATTAGAGCTGCTGGGCTATTCGTGTGGTGTCTGCTAACACACGTAGCTCAGTCTAATCTGCTTACTATTGACTGGATGTCCAATAATCTCTTTATGGTAGAGAGGATACATTACATGGAATCCTGCTGCTGCATGGGATGAACTAACCAGTTGCTTAGCTTTCCAGTGGGTGGCAATGCTAGCTGTCTGTGGATGCAGTTGAGTCGGATCTAGCTGATTATTAGAAAAGCAGTCCAGTGTCTAATAATAAGATTAAGATAAATAAGTGTAATAACATAAAAAGAAGTAGTATTAACCGCTAACTGACTGATGCTCACTGAAAGGTTTTGTCAGTACGCCCCAACCAGTAATCTGTGATTGTCATTTTCTGCGGTTGGTTTAGCCTGTGTACACTTATCATGAGGTAAGCAAGTTTACAGGGAATTTATTTAATATTGACTTATTAAATGAACACGTTATGCATACACAAACAACTTGCTGGTGAAATAAGTGGTAAGGTGTCCCGATATAGGAAAATAATATATGAAGAATATGAACTGCCCTCCTGTCGGTCACTGATGCTCTCCAGTCTGCCAGAGCTGCGGGGAGATCATCTGTTGTCATCCTGCTAGACCTGTCTGCAGCATTTGACACAGTCAACCACCAAATCCTGCTCACAACTCTCCTGGACCTGGGCATCACCGGCCCTGCACTTCAGTGGATCTCCTACTACCTCGAGGGTAGATCCTACCAGGTCTCCTGGAGAGGTCATGTGTCTGATCCTCGGCCCCTATCAACAGGTCTCAGTCCTTGGCCCCCTCCTCTTCTCCCTGTACACCACCACACTTGGTCCAATTGACCAAGTGTGGTGTCACTTTAAAGGTGTACTTCGCAGTACTTGAGTAAATGTACTTAGTTAGCTACTTCGCACCACTGGACAATCATGACACTGATCTTCATCCAGCACACATTGTGTCTTCTGCTTTATTAAGAACTGTGTTCAATACTGCTGTGCCCATATTCCACCCTGAAAATGAAATAAAATGTTATTCTGCAACTGCATGGTTTCTCTGCTCATAATTACTTACAACTGATTTTGGTTGATATACTAGGATAAACTTAGCGAGCCATGGTAGTTGTGTTCAACATATGGCGTGTAGGAGGGATTCACATTGACTTATTAGTGAAGGGTTTCTTAAACAGCTTGAAAATATTTAGTCTTAAACTATTTACATTTTAATGAGAGAAAGATAAATTGTGTGCTTTGACAACCTCTCAAGATATTACATGTTCCTATTCAATAGCAACTTTATATACAGTATGTACTAGATTAAATTATAAAATATAAATTCTACTAATGATATACTTTTGTTACTTTTGTACTTTTACTTTAGTAAAATTTGAAATGCATTTACTTGCTTAAGTATTTTTACATTGTAGTATTTCTACGTTTTTACCAAAGTAAAGGATGTGAGGACTGAGTACAAATCTGAGCACAGTAATCAATGTTCTTCCCCATTTTGAACCAACAGAAAATGATACAAGCCTTGTGGTGATGCATGGCAATAAGCTGTGTCAATCAAACTTAAGAAATCTTATTATACAAGATTAAAATTACCTCTGCTGAAGCAAATGTATAATAGTCCAGCTAATAAGATCTGTCATTTCCAATCCAGTCGCTACTTCATCTATTTCATTTTTTATTACAGTCTAGTGTACATTCAATTTAATTTTAGCTTTCTAGGGTACCTCCATCACACAATTCAAGACCCTTACAGTTAGGTCACTGTCAATGGTAATCATCAATGATTCTATGAAACACAACTAATCTGTATTTATTAAAATCTGCCCTACGTTTCACCAAATCACAAGCTTTTTTTGGGGGGGTTATTGCCTACAGGAGACATAACACAGTTTGAACTGTTGATCATTTTCAAGTTAAAGGAAAGGAAATTAAAATGGAAATTGCTTTATTTTCACAAAATGTCTTCTTTACCAAATGAACTATACTGGAAATTATTATTGTTCTCCGTTAAACTACATCTCTACAAGGTAACAGCCTGTCAAATAATATTTTCTTTTTGCCTTACTTTCAGGACTCCTGGAACAGGTGATCATGCAGGTTCAACACGACAAGCTTTTACTTACGGAAAGACATTTCATAATATGTAACAGACGGGGCAAGTTGACCCCGCCTTCTGAAAACGCGCCATAGGGCATTAAAACGCGCGTAAACAGTCATGTGACACACCTTTTTTAACCAGTAGAAACTCGACAACTAATCCAGCGTCCAGGTCCACGTGACAGAAACACACAGAACTACTGTCAATTAGTGATAGTTCATTATAGTGACTTAGTTCAGTAACTCCCGTTCAGTAAAAAGAACTACTCTTTTTTCCGAGTTATTCGTTCATTTATTAATTATTAATATTAAACATTTTTATTTTCAGCCTA
>JAVQJL010050946.1:0-12324 GCA_036024295.1 Nannoperca obscura
TTTACATCAAGTGCATAGAACCATGATTGAAAACAACAAGATGTCTCATCAGACTTGTAAGGGCTGGTGATGAATCACAAGTGCTATAAGCAGGTACATTCCACGTGGATCTAACAGCCTGCAGCCCTGTCATTTAAAATGCACCCTTGGTCTGGCTCAGGGTCATTGCTGCAACACCACGGCCACGGTGACGCACCGGACCTGTGCGTTGCAGACGTGAATGTAAAAGATGTCAGTTGGAAGTGCGCGCAGTGTCATTTAAAATCTATTAGTACACTGTGTGCCGCAGTAAAGGCCAATACACCATCCCATCACACGCCTCCTCGGCTGACAGGAGGAGGCCGTGGCGATCCACGCGAAATGTGAGCGTCCTCTGATTTAGTTGCTGACACGTCATCGCCACATCCCTCCGAGGTTAGACCAACGGCGGGGCTGCACCGACTACACGTGCCGGGCTAAAATGACTGTCACATTCTGGACATCAATATTATGCTATACAGAACACGTGCGCATCTTTCACTCCTCTTAACAATACTTTAATTGACCAAGGTGGCCTAGATTCAATGATACAATACACCCCGGGCATCTGATCCCATCACGTCCAATTAAACGGCGCATATTGAATTCTGCTGTTGGGCAACTTGAGCTCAGCGCGCCCAGCGGCAGGTCTGTGACGCGGGGGTGAGTGATTGGTCTTGATATTGGACTCAATATTTGAGATGGGTGCTGGCGACTAATCGAGCGAGTCGGTCTTTTCACAGACAGTAACTAGAAACGCCTTCCTGCAGTGGAGGGCTGGAAAGAGGAGCCAGGCACTGACATTTAGAGGCCCACCTCTTAATCTCGTTTTGCAAATCTGATTTGGAGAGTGACGAGCACGCGCTGGGTTGCACGTGTGTGCGCGCGCAGAGCTGGGGGAGCGTCAGTATGTGGCGGGTGGGAGCTGTCCAGGTGCTGCAACCTTCTGCTGCCCGCTGTGTTGTAACTGTGGAGGGGGTTCATGAGCACCGTGGTCCACGAGTCTGTCACGTCTGTTAGAAAGGTTAAACTCGTGTAGTCAACCGGATCGCCCTGCGTCCGCAGGCAGTCGTGTGACGTTTGCAGCCCGGAGGTTGCTTAGTGACATTTGCGCTCCATGTTGCGCCCCGTGCCTCTGTTTGGTTGTGTTGAAGACGTGGCCTGTATGCTTCAGAGAATGTGTAACAACAGGGAGGTAAAAAAAAAAGGCACAATGTCATCACAGGCATGTCCCTTATTCTGAGCTTTTTATGTCTTGCGCTGATTCTCTCCCTGCGAAAAAGCAGAACTTCCAACTTCATAAAATATCAAAGAGGCTCGGGGTGCTGCCAGGGCCTTACCTGCATGAAATGGCATGGCTTTAAAGTGCATGGGAGTAGACCTTCACGCACCCCCTGAGCCCCAACACACACTTCAGAACTATTACACAATGCTTGTAAACGCTCTCTGAAAGTGCATGGTACAAGTCCACACACGCCTTTTCAGCTCTGTAGCACCCCGAAATAATACAGACCTTGATGGTGCAATAAAAAAACTATTTAAAATACAACATCCTTTTGAAACATATTGGATTCCTTTACTCAGTGTTCTGAGGAAGCCTATTTTTGCTTCACAGTTTCCTTCAAAAACCTTCTTTTTTGTATGTGCAGCCTATGTATCTTTGAACAAGACAATTAGGAATGGGCTCGTTGTATTTGTAGGTTGAATGTGGTTTTGGGGGGCAACATTTCATCCCCTTGTATGGTCTTTGCCCCTCAGTGGATGCCCTGGGGTCCGCGTGGAGGCATGGGTTGGCATGGTGACTGCATCTTTGACCACAAAGCAACACTTAAGGATTAGCCTAATCCTTAAAACTCATAGTTTGTAATTCTTGCTCCGGTATATAAAAAAACATATTATGAACAACAGCGTTTTATTGCCGCATTAAAGTGGAAACGTTGTTGTCATAATATTGTTTGGAGTTGTTTATTGGGAATATGGTGTGGCGCTGCTGGGAGTTGTTGCTGTACTCTTCACGTGGTCTCTTCCTCCTGACAGTGGCGGTTGACGGTTCGTTGCGCGTGGACTGGAGCGCGGCAAGCTCCCTGTCTGACCTCGCGCTTTTGGGGAGCACGCGGACCTGCTTGGCGCGCAGACTGATTCTGACAGCACCTTTGGGCGCACTGGACTTCAGCGAGGTGCCCTTAACACTCTTCTAAAAAACAAATCTCTCAGCTTGGTCTGGTTATAGCCATGCTAGCTAATGTAGCTCCACTGACACTGACAGTGCATTGTCTCCTCATGGGAAGACTAAGCTACAGGCCGCTGTTATCATTAAAACGTAGCTGTTTTATATCCATTGATTATCCATTAAAGTGCTTTTTAATGGATAATCACAATTAAAATTAATCAAATGGCGCATTAAATGCAGTTATACAAAATAGACATTTATGCATTAATTAGATGCTGGGCAAACTATTTTATTAGTTTACTAGTGTTTTTGTTTTTGTTTGTTTACTTTGGAAAGTGGAAGAGTCATTGACAGAACTTCACCTGTTTTCAAGGTGCATGGAAGGAAATAGTCCCAAAGGGCCAACACTCCAGCAACACCTATAGTATTAAAGTTTTATAAAAGTAATTTCTTTATACTACACGTGTGGCTGTTGTGACCATTTGGTATAGAGTATAGGGTAAAAGCACAGTACACAAAAACAAACAAACTATTTACTATAAATGACTACAACTTAATATTACAAATTCAGTTGTAGATAGGCCTATATATATATGGTGCTACAGCTTTAAAGCTCCTCTATGGATCTGTACAAAGCTAATATGACACAGATAGTAAATAGGCTAATTTAATGATCACCTATATGTTTTAGAAATAAACCATATTTTAATTATTATTATGCTAAATAATTCCTTTTTATTTTGCCTAGATGCTTAAATGAGCCTGGAGTATTGTTTTATCTACTGCTGTATAAGAACTCTGTTACAATAGGCTAACTGTGACGAACCAAGTATTATTAGACATTTGTTTAGTTATGGAATGCTCTGTTTATATCACTTCACATGATGTGAGCCAAGCTACAAGCAGCCTAGTGTATTGTAACCTAGTCAGGCACCTAATCAAAGATGTCAGTAAGTCGCCACATGAAGCAGAAAATTATTTCCCCAACTCTTCCTGGTTTATTAATTACCTTAATAATCAGGCCATCCAAATCTTTAATGTCTCTCAGCCCTGAGACTTTCTCCATTTTTGTTTTCATTAATGTTAACCAGTTGGTTTCTAATTTTTAGCAAGCAATTCAGCGTAATTAGCAATTATTTCTAACTTTGGATTTTAAATGGAATCTCAGTGACATGGAGTGTAATGCTTCTCGCCTTTGGACAAAATATAACACAAAATCTCTACTTAAGACATTACTACTCAACAGCTAGGCTGTTACACCGTGTATATATGGCTGGATTAACTCAAGTATTAGGTGCTACATTTGTAGTGGCTTTTTTGAATGTTTATTTGATTTTAAACACGTTTACGTTCCAGACCAGACTTTCTGGCCAGTTTTTAATTTTAATTGTGGGGTCTCATATGACAAAGACTGGTGTACTGACAGGATATATTGCTCCCAAGATGGACAAGAACCCCTTATTGTTGTAGCAAAAAATCTGATAAGATATTAGGTAATAAAAGAGAGGGTTTCAAGGGCACTTGGTAAGGATGGTGGCTCTACAAAGAACCATCATAACCTAAGAACCCCCTAAAATGCTACAGTTAATAGCCTATAGTATTTGTGTCTAGACCTTAAGGCAAAGTAGTGCCTGGGCTTTTCAAACCAAGGCTGCGGAGCTGAAGTCAGTGGGATGCTTGGAATTGGTTCAGAAACGACGATGACGATGATGATGATGATGGTGATGATGATGGTAATGAGGATGATGAATCCACCTTGCTTCCTCTTTTATCCATCAGTGCGCACCATCTGTGTGAATCTGATGTGTCGCAGCGAGCCAGTCAGGCGACGATTAGCAGCACCTACGTGATCCATTATGAAATGCAGCCTCTCACTCTTCATGGGCTGGCCTTTTATTGAACACTGGGCACTGTGAGAGATGGGATGACTGGATTGCTGATCTTATCACATCTCTTTCACAGAGGAAGGACTCTAATTTGTTACACTTCAGGGAACCCCCAAAAATACACATTAGTCATGTTTGGTCAGAGTTTTTTTTGTTGTTCAAGAAGTATTGGAGCAACAACTGATTCTAAACTTAACTAAATTGAAAATTCATAGATGTCTGGCATTTTTCTGCGTCATATTTAAGAGATTACATTTGGCTATGATGATGCAAATGCATAAGTTCTGACGCCCGTGTAAGCTGCACATCTCTACAGTAAACAAAAGCAGGAAGGCATGTGCAAAGCGTCATTCATTTGGCTGTTGTGGCCATCGGTAGGTGTTTTGAGCGTGTGAATTGTTCCATGGTGACCAGTTGCCATAGAAATGTTCCCATTGTGGAAAAGTTGTGAGATAGAGAGATAAAACAGAGAGAGAGAGAGAGAGGCATGCACGTCGGGCAGAAACGCGGCATGTCGAAGGATGTTCAGGTTATTTTCCACCAGGGAAGCGTAAATCACACCAGTCTGTTCCACTGGATTCATGGCTTGCCTTCTCAAATAATGTTATATATAATGACTTCTGTGTATGCCTGTGTGTGTGTGTGTGTGTGTGTGTAACAGAAGAGTGGGCTCCCGAACAAACAGGCAAAATGTGTCTGCACCGCAGTGTTTCACAGTTACCATTCGATAAATATGAAAACGGCATTTGACTCAAACTGCCAATACAATGGCACAGATTAGATTTCTGCTGTGATGTAACCTTAATTACCCCAAACAACAGAGCAGTAAATACAAATGCGTCTTAGACACTTAGGAAACCTGTGGTGTTGTGTGACGACGGGGTAAAAAAATGGGTGGCCCTAACATTTGTTTTTCAGGCTTAATCACGTCATGTTACTGGGTATAACTGAGCATGAACAGCCATGTTGGATTATTTATTTTAACAAATTTTAACCCCAATGTTGAATAAAGCCACACACACACACACACACACACACACACACACACACACAAAGTGTGCTTTTGTGTGTGTGTGTGTGTGTGCAGGCTTCCAGGTGACACAGACAGGGAGACACCAGCTTTATGTCCCACACCTCCAGGCCGCATTAGTTCGCCTGCACTGACTCACTGTTAACCAATGATTTAAACGCCAAAGGGGAACCTGAGCAGTATTATGACAGCCTCTCTACTGTTCACCAGACCATGAAGATTTATGACTTCTTGACATTATGTGTGTGTGTGTGTGTGCGTGTGTGTACGTGTGTTGTATTGCTATTTCTATGAGGGCTAAATATCTTCACTATAGACGTGAATCTTTCTTGACAAGCTTAATGTTCAGGGTCATATTTGAGACAATTTGCGTATTTAATTGTGCATGATGTATGTTGTTGTAGTGTGTGATGGAAAAGATGTGGCGCAGCAGTCGAAATGAAGCGCTCGTTCTGTCCTGCTTGTGTTCGCTCTGCTGTTCAGTAGGGTAGTGGGGGAGTGCAGGGGGGAGGGGAGCAGAGCCGGCAGCCAGCAGTGCTGTTTAACTGGAGCTGTGTGGCGAGGTTGGACCCAGTTTTTCAGATACATTTTGAATGAAATGCTTAAATTAGACCATTTTGTGCCTTCAAACTCCAGAAATGACAAGTTGTCTTTTCCTTGTCAGGGGAGAAAGTGTCTCTGAAACAGGAGTCACATCATCATGGGATACTCCACTGGAAAGAATAGTAATGAAATCAATTTTAAGGGCATTAGGCAGGGTGAGACAGGAGTTTATGAGTTGAATATCCCTGTGGATGTGTAAAATCCTGCCACACAGAACTGAAAGGATTTCTCTGGCCAACTATTTCAAAAGAAATAAAACACGTTCAGCTGTGGGTGGACACAATTAACTGCCTCACATCAGATTTTTTATTTAAAGACCAACACAATATATCTTTCTAACCGTCCTCCGGGGTATATGTCACATTATCTCCAGATTATCCTCCCTCTGATCTGTGAGCTGCTCTGCGGCACAAGAGGATTATCACGCCTCGCGGCAGCGGTTGATACCATCACAAGCTCGGGATCCCCCTTCCCTCCTGCAGGGCCCTTCTGGCAGGTCATATTGTTGTTTGTTATTCGGCAGGTATTTTGTTGCTGTTAAGTGGAATTGACAGGACAAAGTCAGGGTGATGCTTCTGGTGTGTTTTTCCAAATCAGATGTGGTCTGTATTGAGCGGTGACTCATTAATGGATGGAAGGGAAAAAATTTAGATTTAGCTTTAAAATTTAGCTTCGACTGTTGTGTTTACTGGTGGTTCGATTGTTCTAGCGAGTCAAGTATCTCAGTGTTGTTTCTCTAAATGAAAGCAGGTTAAACTAGAGCTTCAGAGCTTCAGTCACCTCGGGACTGGACACAATCAGTACGTGTTGAGATATACTCGTCTGCCTAAAACCGTCACCAAATTGCTCAGTCAGCCAAGTGTGTTGACCCATATTGAGTAACAACACGGTAGCATCAGCTTGGCATGTGGCCTTTGCTTTTGATGTGCCCATTTCCCACGTGAGTACAGGTGGGGCTATAAAAAGAGTTACCAGACAAAGGGACTTGTCAACACCTGATACTCCCTCTGTGGTTTGACTTTACAGAGCAGTCAGATTTGATGGAGGACAGACCGGGTGGAGGGGTCCATCTTTTGTCTTTTCTCTGCTTCTGTTTATGCACAGCAGGGGAAAATGACCTATCTAGCTGGCTGGACACGGAGCTTCATCAGTTTCCTGTCAAGAAGTTTTCCTGTATAATTACTTTCATATTTGCACTTGCATCAGAAATCCCCTAACAGCCACACGTAGCACCACTTGGGTATTGGCTTTGTGCAGATAATGTGCAAATATACAGCAACCAATCTAGAACCAGAGATACGCTTCTTTTTTTTCCTATGCCTTCTTGTTTGCAGCCATAGATACAAAATACTCTGACTTATAGCTTCCGAAGAGTTCATTTAACTGAACAAACTATTAGCTTGCTGGTCAGCCACCAAGTTATCAGGTGGCTACAACTAGCCACCAGTATCATTGACTTGTTGTTGTTTTTATTTACTTTTGTTTCTACTCTTCTGCCTGAAATAATATGCAAATCAGGCATGTTTGACAATAGGTCAATAGGTCAATTACTTGTAACTTTAACAATTTGTAATCATTTGTAACAGTCAGTATGGGCGCGTGCATGCATGCACATATGTGTTTGTTTTCATACATTCTGTGCCTCATTAAAAGCATTGATTGGTGTGTAAAGAGAGAATCCTTCACTTTCCAAGGCCTTGAAGTACACTGAAGAAGTTGTAGTACACAGGAGTCCCTTCTCCATGAAAAGGGGTTTTCTTGTGAGTCATAGCAGGGTGTATTCAGAGGCTGGCTCACATTCATTCTGAGCTGAGCTACTGTACCAGTTTTCCCCTGAGTCACACTTGTTCTTCTTGTCGTTTCAGGTGAATGTTGATGACACCATTGAAATGTTACCAAAATCAAGAAGAGCTCTCACTATTCAAGAGATTGCTGCATTAGCGCGATCCTCTCTGCATGGTGAGTGCAACATTTAAAGTTTGTGAAAGCAGGTGACAACTCAGACGTGTATTTGTACACCCTGTAAAAGCTTACAGGCATGTAATCCTCACAAGAGTTATACTGCACCATAACACTGAGTTTCTTCCATGTAGGTATTTCCCAGGTAGTGAAGGACCATGTGACAAAGCCTACAGCCATGGCTCAGGGCAGAGTGGCCCATCTGATAGAGTGGAAAGGCTGGTGTAAGCCTATAGACACTCCAGCCCTGGAATCAGACTTCAACTCTTACTCCGACCTCACTGAGGGGGAACAGGAGGCCCGCTTCGCTGCTGGTAAGACTTCTGTTTGTGTGACTGCTAACTTGCCTACACTCACAGTTTGAGCTGAAAGAGAGTTTTTAAATGCACACAGGCCAGTTGGCAACTCATACTCTGAAGAGATGACTCACACACCTAGGGCAAGAGAGCTTCTGAAAATGTGCAAAATGATGATAAAAGATCACAGAGGAGATCCTAATGAAATGAAAAACCATCATAACAAAAAGGGTAAATGTGTGTAAAAAGGAGCAGATGAGTGTTTATATCACATGATCATTGTCAATTACAGTCAATTAAATCAAGATGTTGCGAATGCTGACATAATTAAAAACAATATTTCCAGCTAGTACTTGACAGAAATGGATGTGCTGAATTTAGCTTCAAACAAGCTAGTTTTTCTCACAAAGTCTTATATATGGTGGATCCCATTCATGCAGTTTTGGAAATATGTTAGAACTGAGATCAGCAAGCTATTTAGATGCTGGTTGCATGCAGCAACTTTCATTTTTATCCCATTTAAACCTGCTTAACATGCACGTTGGATATTCTATCCACATATAGACATATACTGCATTGCAATTGGAATACTACTGGATCAGTTAGACCACTATGGAGGTTATTTGGTTCACACTGTCATCAGATCTCAGCAAGGTGTAAATGCATTTAGTACAGCGTGACCTAATTTAACTGTGCACTCCAGTGTATTAGTATTGTGCACCCACAAGAGACAGATTTAAAAGGAATGGTCCTGTTGGCCTAGTGGTTAAGGCCATATATGGCCAAATGGCTATAGCATAGAACCGCAGCATCCCCAGTTTGAAAAATCTGATCTAAATGTAACCAACAGAGGTTTAATATTTAATATGTTTTTCCAAATTTGATCTTATTCTTTTTTATTTAATATCTTTCTACATTTTTTTCCTCTATTTTATATTTGTATTCTTGACTTGCTTTTTTACAGTACTTGCTTTTAGTGGCTTTATTTCAATATTTGTATATATCTATGTTTATTTATGCACCTATACACCAAAGCAAATGCCTTCTATGTGAAAACCTACTTGGCAATACATCTGATTCTGATTCTTATTTTCTCAGACTTGACAAGGCTTCTTTAGAGCAGAAGACATGATACAACTATTTTCACAGGCTCAGTCAGTAGTACTTCTCATGACAAATAAACTGACTTTCACATGTGAACTAGGTGGACTGTCCCTTTAAGAAAAAATCAGCCCAACAAGTTGAAAGGTCAGCTAACGCAGCGTCTTCCTGCTATCTCAAAGAGTTTTGAACGAGGCCTTCCCTGGCGTCCATACAGCAGCATCGCTAACAACCTACCGTTTCTTTGAGATCCAATAATGCGTGCAGAATCAAGATAAGGAGAATTCTATGTCAGGTGTAAATGTAAAGGCCACGATTAGATGTCATTATGCAGATACAGTTTCCAGGTACAGAGAGCATGTTAATACCAGGTGGAAATGGGATGTTTGATTTTGCAGCTTTAATTTGCAGCCAAATTCGTTGTCCTTAATTCTTCTCCTCCACACATACAGATGGTTTGTTCCTCTCAGAGTGCTGCTCACCCACTGCTCATCTGTCCCCCCTATCGTTCACTCACTCACCTCATCTTTTACTCTTCTTTCATTCACTCCTGCCCCCTCTCATTCACACTGTCCCTCTTTTAATGTCCCTTTCTGCCCTCAGTCTCTTTATCCCCTCTTTTTCACCCTGTCCCTGCCGCCTGCTCTCCCTCCAGCCTCCCGCTTGCTCCCTGCAATGCAGACTCTCAAGGTTAATTTGCACAGTAAGGTTTTGCTCCTGGCTAGTGCCACCGTGACTGAGCGATTTTCCTCTGTGCCTCCTTTGTTCTCCCTTCTTTTTTCTTTCCTCTTTTATATCTTACTATTTACACAACTTCTCTCTTCTCGTGCCGCCATCTTTGTGACCCATTATCACATTGAAGGATCCAGTTCAATAGTCTTCAATAGTTTGATTTTTTTTTCAATCAATCTAGATATAGATAGTATTAACAGTTTTATTATAACAGTTTAAACTAGCATTTAATACAGAAATAATTTAATACAGGGTCCAATTCTTAGCAAGATTTTCTGAGGCTCTAAAAACATTTTTATTCAATAAGTGCGTCCATTCCATCAGGGAGCTGCCAGTTGTGCTAACTTCTTTTATTTTTGCCAACTCTTCTCCTTGTAGCTCGGTGATGGTGTAACTCTAGGTGACTAGACACGCTGCGTGAATGTCAGCGAACATGTTAGTACATAAAGTGAGCATGTGCAAATGTGTGAAGTAGTGTGTGTGCAAGCTACTATACAGCAGAACACAACTGTGTGTGTATGTGTGTGTGTGTGTGTGTGTAGAGAGTGCGTCCTGAGAATTGAAAATGCAGGTGGGGTTGTCCTATTGATAGACTGACTTTTGCCAACACACACACACACACACACACACAGACACACACACATTCTTTGAAGTTAATCCTGCAGTGTCTGTCCGTAGTGCGTGAAACTGGCTGCCAGCCTTGACCGACACAGAGAAAGGCTTATGTCACTGTGTGTATGTGTGTGTGTGTGTGTGCGTTCGTGCGTGCGTGCATTTGTGTGTGTGTGTGTGTGTGAATGAATGAAAGAGACAAAATGTCGGTGAGAGAATATGTTGTTGGATTAGTATTAGTATTGTAGTATTAGTATTAGTATTGCTTTGTTTTTACAGCCAGCAACTTTAGTGTTGTGGTTCACTCTTACTGCTCTCATCAACCCCATTCCCAGGTGCAGCAATTAAGCTGTGTATATATATATATGAGGAAAATTTAAGAGCAGACAACTCAAGTGTAAAACTGCAACTGCACTGTACCACGTGCAGCCCGCTACAGTATATCTAAACTCTATCTCTTTGTATCACAAAGTCTGTAGTAGTAGAAATGTAGTTTGTGTGTGTGTGTGTGTGTGTACGTGCGAGAGAGAAGGAAAGAAAGAGAATCTGTTCAATTTTCAGATCTTCGTAGCAAGCCCCTTTTTGCAAAGTTGGGACACAAGCACAGTTAAGATTAGTATTTACAAGTTTACATTACATTTAGTCATATTTTCATGTGAGACGTTTAATCATTTCATTTAAATTTTAATATTGACAATCTGCACCAATGAAAGTTGGCACTTTAATACCATCAATAGATGATAATATTTGTATTACGTAAAAACAATCCGAATTTTTAAATACAGGAGAATATGAATGTGGTTTTGTGTGTGTGTCTACCTGTAGGTGTGCAGTGTCTTTTCATTCCTATTTGTGTGTGATATGTGGGTCAGTAATATTAAAAAGTATGTATACAGGTAAAAACTCTCCTTCTTCCTGAGGTAAAGGAATGAAAAAAGGCTTTCAAAGGAGAACTAAAGAGCAGTCTGCACAATTGCATTTGCCGGAGGATGTGCCAGTGTTTGTGAGGAGAGTTCAGGGCCCAGCTACAGTGGAAGATAAATGAGAGCATCGATCTCTCTCTGTGAGAGACAACGCATGAATACTGAGCACTGACCAGACAGAGAGACGTAAAGAGGAGACTGAGGAGAGAGCGTCAGACTGATACGAATCAAAAAGAGAAGTAAGGGACAAGGCAGAAAGATTGCATGGTGAAAGCAAAGGGAATGGTAGGAATCAGGAGAGTCAGGTAAGTCGATAGAGCGTTTTATTGAGAGAGACGACTGGAAGAAAGGCGTGACTTGAAGGAGAGAGCGGACGAGCGGGGGGGAATACAAAACAGATGGATTGAGAAGAAAAAGACGAGGCTGAGCAGAGAGATAAAGAGAAACATCAAGAGAGCAGGTTGTACACTCTGATTGGCCAGCTCATGATGATGATTGGAGGTGATTGGTCATTTGAACCTTGTGGCTTACTGGTTCCGGAACATGCTGAGTCACCTCAGCCAGACACACACGCACACACATTGATGTCCTCTCTGTGCATGTGTCTGTTCACACACACATGTATGTGAATGTATGTTTGGTTACTTCTAAAATATGGTGGTGGAGGTTACTGGGTAAATAAACACAGATACAGCCACAGATAAAATCAGCTTTATTTTTGTGACTTGAAAATCAGATTTACATACAGACAGACAGATAAACCTAAAGTATGACAGATTTTATATATAAAATAATATAAAATAAGAAACAACTACTACACACTAAATCAGCAAATACTTGTCTAGGGCCTTTATTTACCTCAACTGCTAAGAGAGCAGACTTACACTACCGTTCAAAAGTTTGGGGTCACATTGAAATGTCCTTATTTTTGAAGGAAAAGCACTGTACTTTTCAATGAAGATGACTTTAAACTAGTCTTAACTTTAAAGAAATA
>JAVQJL010050953.1:0-36245 GCA_036024295.1 Nannoperca obscura
GGGCCGGGGTTTAATGGTGGAACCGGGGCATGTGCAACCAATTAACAGGCATCCCCCCGCAATGGCGGCCCCCCCCCCCCCCCCCCTTCTATGAAAATCGAGGCAGCCAATTTCTTCAGTAACCAGTTGGCTTGTGTGTGTGTGTGTTTGTGTGGTCCAACATCCCTGCTGCAGCACCTAAGTGTAATCCCAGACCTGTGTGTACCAGTTAAAGATTTAGAGAGCACCGACTGGAAAGTAAAAACAAGAGAAGGAAGAGAATGACAGGGAACAACGAGAAATAGATGGAGGGAGGACAGACAAGAATATAAAGGGGTAAGAAAATGTTGAAGCGGCCGGGAGGGGAGGGGTTTAAATTGGAGCATGTTCCTGCGCTAACCTCAGTCACGATGCCTTGTCTCACGCCGCAGACGGGGCCGGATTCATCTGTGAACTCGGCAGTAGCCAGCTCACTATAACTATCACTCCCTCTCAGGTGAAAGGACCAGAGGATTACTGCAGAGCTTTTCATTCCACAGACCTGACGCCAAGACGACGGATCTGAAAAACAAAAACAAAACCGATTGGGGAAACACAAATGCTGCGGGACTGAATGTAAAATCCAAATTAGACAATTATTCAATATGAATCACATTGAGGGCAAACCTGGGGGCTTTCTTTTTGTTCTTTGGTTGAGGCCTGTTGCATTGCCATCTGGCTGTCACAGTGTGAAATATTCTTGCATTAGTTGTTTTATCTGGCTTGTTCAGGTTTGCTTGTGCCTCTGTCCTTTGCTGCACCTTAGCATCAAGCAACTCTTTCTGTCATATTCTTTGACAAATGTGCATCTACATACACAAGTTAAAGCTCATCTCCTCTTAGACCCATACAAAATATACACAGTGGAACAGATATAAACACACACGCATCAGCAGCATATACAGCTCGCTCACAGCCAGCCATTGCTGTGACATCATCAACGTCAGACGCCAGCCCCGGGACACAACAGAGCCAGCAGTTCTTTATAATCAAACTGTCTTATTGTAGTTTTTCTAACATTTAGAAAGTAAACTCAACCAATATCTCTTGTGTGGATGTGAATGTGTGACGAACGACACTGAGTGAACATTTTCAACATCAGTGTAATTGGGATATTTTGACACTTTGAGTTTTAATTATTCTTTTGTTGCCAGTCACTGGTCACAACATAGAGCCACTAACTCCCATTTCTCTACATTCCCTTGTTAATATAAAAGCATCCCTCACTGAGAACACGGGGAGCGCTTGCTGCAGACCTGTGGTTCGTCGTATCCCTGAGTTTGAATAAGGATTTCTGCCAATCTGTTTCAAGGAAAAATCTTCTTTTTCTGCCGATGTGACTCATTGTACTTCAAGGTTCTTTGGATAAAAGCATCCATCGAATAAAGAGGATGTTTACCTCGGTTGCTAAAGGACGGTACAATACAGGCCTGCTTAGTTTAGTGGAATTTTAGACGGACTTAATTGGCAAAACATTGATTACCTACAGATAATATTGATAAGCTCTCAAATACAATATTGTGCATGTGACAGAAGGACAAGACAACATGTACAGGACAAATGGTACATTATTATTATTATTTAGATTTTGGTGTATAGATAAGAGATAATATATAATTGACTCATGAATCCAAAAGCTTATCGTTAAATCCCTTAAAATAGTGTATAATAAGAGATAGTGGTATAAAATATGCGAGACAAAGAAGTGGATAGGGTGGCAAATATTATAATTATATTATAATTATTTTCAATATTTATTGATCTGCCGATTATAATTGATAATTCATTCGAATAATCAAAAAAACTAAAAAGTACCCATCACTTCCCAAGGTGACGTCCTCCTATATATTTCTTATTGTTCAACCAACAGACCAAAGATAATTGGTTGAGTATCACATAAGACAGCAGCTGCACTATTGAGAAGCTGGAACTAGAAATCATTTGGCAATTTTGTGTCAAACATGCCGATTAATCGATTCTCAAAAAAGTTGCAGGTTCCTTTTCTCTTTCCAGCAAGATGTTTTTTTGTTGGCTGCTCTCTGACATGGATCAGTTTATCATCCATAGAAGGTAAAACCTTTGTGTTTGGTATTTGGCGGTGTCTTGTTTGTTTTTTATTATATTGACATCCTCCAGTTTGAGTAGATTAATGAAAGATGCAGGTTCGACAGTAAACGTGTCGCCTCTGGAAAGGTGAGATTTGATTGACTTCTGGCTTCTGAAATTGAAATCGGTTTTCAGTTTGTAGCTGCTGTAGTATTCAGTATGAATTGACATCAGTGTGTGTGAAAAGTAAGATTGTATGGGCTTTGAGTGACAGGTGGAGTTGACAAAAGTGGTAAATTGCAGTGAATATGTGAGCCTGTGAATGTGATGAGAGACCAAACAAAGACTTGCAAGTGACTGTGACCTTGTGGGCTTATGATGTGTTTAACAGTCGAGCCAAATCATGTTTCCTCACGTGTTACAGCTTGGAACTACACCTCACTCATGTGGTTGCCTTTCAACATCTCCGTGGTTACAGCGTGGCACAAATAGTCCTCGGTGTACAGTCGCCGGGGTGGCTTCCCACCAGAGCAATCAGTCTGTCCATTTTTGGCTGCTTATCTGGGACAAGATTATAGAGGAGTCCCTTCACCGCCAGCTCCTCACGAGGCTTTCCCAAGCCAGCGTGATGTGGATTGGCCCTCACCTGGTGACGGAAAGGATAAGATCTCAGATACAAGCAGTTGTACTTGCACTCCTTTATAAAGAGTGTAGGAGTTCCCCGAGAGGGAGGATAATGATCTGAGGTGTTCGAGAGGAGCTCGGAGTGGAGCAGTTGCAGTTGTCTGTCACCCAATAAGTTAAGGTGGAGGTGTGATGCAGTCAGCAGCAACAGTAAACTTGAAGCTCACATTACCACGTTTACAACAGTTTATTTGACCTCTGGAGGGCTGCGTTCTGATTAATCTGCTGATTATTTTTTTGTTTTGTTGATATATCGTTTGGTCTTGGTCTGCAGAATCCTATAAGTTTTGTTTTGACTTCCCCTCCTTTCCAAATGCCATGATACGTTGCCAAACCTCTGTGTAAAAAACAATAAGGCTCTTTGACTTGTAACTGGTTTAATTTGCTATGAACCTGAATTAATGAAATACAGAAAAGCATCAGAGTAAATGTTTTCACGATGGTTCAGACCTGGGAAAACAAAATGGGGTGTGCCCTCTCACCTAACTTCAGGCTCCAGTATGCCCCTACGCCCCTTGGGATATACCATGCAAACACATACTGTAAATTGCCATTTACAATGTGTGTGTAATTAACATGCTGACTGAAGTTCTTTAAGATTCTTTTGGAATAAAAAGAAGACAAATAAAGGCCAAATGTGGGCCTGCTGTTTAAAACGTGTATACGAGCAAACAGACCTGCCCCGAGCACAGCACCAGGAGGAATTCCCTCTCTGCCTGGGCTCTCTCAACGACCACAGCTCCACAGAGGATGGGTGCCAGCACAGCCTGTGGGCACAATTAGCCAACAAAAGGCCCGGCCTCCACCGCGCTGCTGGCCCAGCCCTCGTAGATTCCCCTACAAACGCAGCGGGGGCGCCTTTTAATCTCTTACCCTCTTCACTTCTCAGCCTCACCTTTCCCTTAAATTCCAGGGTTTGTCCCTCCTGGGGGTTCTGGCATGTGTTTTGCATGTACCTGCAGCGCACTGCCCTGCAATAGATCGGCCCGCATGGGAAGAAGGTTGGCTCAGTTTCAGCCTGGCTGGTTTATATACACACCAAGGGTCGTATAAGTTCCTGTTGTCTTGGAGCGTTTACATACACATCAAAACGTGTTTTTTAAAATGCAATTAAGGCAGAGTCTGTATTGGATTAAAGTAATGAGTGATTCTTACCAATAAAGTCATCAACAACTGCTCGTAGAATGTATAAGGTCCTTCCCTTTCTACTGGTTAAATACCTTAAGCCCTAAAACAGCAGCAGGAATGGAGGTGTGTATATATACCTACCTACCTATATATAGGTATAGTACATCTGAGTAGTTAAACAAAGCTCCCCTTCATAAACGTATAACTTTTTTGATTCATCTCGCTTTAGCAAAATAGCCACACAACCTTCAGTGCTTTTTGTACTCACCCTTTTCCAATGTATTGATCATCTATCAATAAAGCGCCTTTATAAGAAACATTTTGCACATTAAAGATGGATAAGTCTGGCCATATTCTATATTGTTCTTATAGTCCTCGGCTGAAAATGATTTCCAACAAATGCACTTTTTACTCCTCTTTGAGTAACATTTAGTAAACAGCCCAGCTGGTTTAGGAACCAACCTGTTGAGCCTTAAAAAAAAAAAAGAGTGCATATATTCACAACCTGTTTTCAAAGATTAACTTCTTCATTAGGAGTGTCACAGACAGGTTGTGGAAGTTGGAAAGTATTAAGAGACAGACTGCCACATTTCCTGTTTGAAAAATACAGAATATCGTCAGCCTTATCCTTTTCATTTCCATCATTTCCTGTCTGTTTGTTGCAGTAATGTCACTGTTGTGCATATGTAAATGTAATCAGACTGAACTTAAAACCTATTCATTCATTCACTTAAGTTAAAATATATCCTACCGATAGGTTTGGAAACACATTACTTAGTTACTAATATTGCTCCATATTAGTCTTTGGTGATGTGTATTTGTTTCTTGCTCCTCTCTAAAATTAGAGTGTAAAGGATAAGCTTATAGGTACCTTTATGTTTTTGAAATGAGTGAGGAGCATTTACAGTTCTCCACAGAGACTTCTCACTTGGCTTTGTTTACTGAAACAAGCTGCCTGTAAACAGTTCGCTTGTCTTTATGACTGTGTAATGCCAGGTAGGGAAGGAAGGCTTCCTGTAGTGTTTAGCTGTAATGGCGCTCTGTGACTTGGTAAATCATATTAAATGTGGGCTACATCTCAGGCTTTGCCTGGGGCAACCAAATCTCTAAAACTATCCCTGAGTGTACTTTGTTTTTTATTTTCTTCTTAAGGACTGTGGGAAGTCATGTTCCCTTCACATTCTTTTTTCTCTTTTGAGAACACAAGGATCAAAAAGGCAATTCAAAGCAGAGGGAAGGGTCGGCTGGCGTTTGATTTGTAGCCCACAGAGGTATTTATGATTCCAGAGACAGAAATCACAAGAACATCTCTGTAACATTTTCACTGCTGAAAACTCTGCCCGTCTTTCTCAAACTGCTGGTACTAGTTGTGGAACTCACAGCCGCTGCGAAGGCAGCAAGCAGTTGCCTGCCGTCTTCTTTGCAGATAGCTCGTATCAGACGAAGGTTTGGGTTTATCAGGAAGAAAGAGTTTGTCATGTGGTGTGTACTGACACTGCATCAAGTGATGAGTAGAGCAGATGTAGCCTTGCTTGTGGATTTGTGACATGTAAACTCAGATGACTGACAGATATTTCCCTCATGTATATGTTGGGCAATGATAAAAGGAGTAAGTAAGAGACTCTCATACACAAACACCCAGCACACACAGCAGACACACAGTGAAAGGGATGAGACGTATGTGCGATACTGCTTTAACCAGACTTCTGACTTCCTGCTTGCAAATAGACAGCTTCCTCTTTCTGCAGAAAGTTATCATACATCTTTGTTTTTTATGTGAGGGATTCAAAAAGTGATTTGTGAAGGCTCAATAACTCCAAAAGGCTTTTAATAATCCTCACCTCGGTAAGAAAATTAAACACAGACCAATCTGAATGTGCAGGGGAATTTCCTCTTTATGTGAGCTTTCTCGTTTGTAGTTGATATAAACTGTATTATATGGGTGCATTATTTGCATGCATTCTTTTTCATAATAATATTTATTTATATAGTGCTGTTTACGTATATAATACGTATGCCTGCTCCAAAACTCTTCCAGTGAAATATACAGTCAAATACTGTAAATTACACAATTTGCAGTAAATAGCATGAAACAATCAATGAATAAATCAATGACGTGATAGTGACGGGCTGAAGGTGAAGCTCTTGAAACGGCCAATAGGAATGACATCTGGAGTGACACTGTGGACATTGTCATTACTTCAGCAGACTAAATCTGTCCTGTGTGACGCAGTTGTTTAAAGAGAGAGGACAGGGCCGAAGTTAATTCACAGAAGGGACAGGGTTGAAGCACAATGCGTTACTTGTGTCAGTCCGCATGTGATTGCATGCCTCTGCTGTGATGTAATTGCGGCTTGTACACAGATCTGAGTTGGTTTCTCAAAGCGTGGTGGTGTCTGTGATTGGTCCTTGTGTTTTCACCAGGGTTGCAGAAAGCAGTACATCCATCAACAAGAGTGTTCTGAAATTCAGATGATTTTGTGCAAGTAGTATAAAGGTAAAGGCTGCACGCATGCTTTCAGGCGTGCAGAGTAGAATGTCTCAGTTCCTTACAGGGACAGGTGTCCTTGTACCTTTTTAGTTTTCAGTGACTCTTGGTCTTGGTTGTAAGTAAGTCTCAATTTGCACAATTTAAGTGAATCTGTTTGGATTTCACAACAGAATAGACTTCATGACTGCTAATGAGTCTAAAAGACCATCAGAGCATGAACTAAAGGTCCTTAATCAGCTCTGTTTAACAGTTATCTTATGTGTTCAGCCCATTATAACAGTATTAACTCAAACACAAATACAAACAACAAACACAAATAATGCAGTCTGAACTCTCCTAACTGAAGATGAAACATTCAGTCTAATTCAGGAGTCCATGGTCTACAGTTAAAGGGATATACGAGGTTACTCACTTCCAGAAAATCAAACTTTTATTTTGTGCAACCTTCACTAGTTAGTGTTACTCATTTGGGTGCTTAAATAAGAACAAAGCTCCGTATTTGATCAAAAAGCAAGGCGAGGTGTCTCACAGCAGAGCAGCGTTGTCACTGTCGCATTGATCTTGCAAAGCCAGTACATGGTTAACATGCATTCCCCTCCAATCCTCCTAAATCTCTTTCTGCATCTCGTCAGTGCCAAACAGCTCAATACAGGCAGAGCACATGAATCTTCATGTCGCTGCTCTTGATCACAACACTCAGACGGAGACTCGGCTCACAGGAAGCTGGCGTGATGGGCCACATAAATAAATGAGCAGTCCAATAGAAGAACCCCCAGGAAATAGAAAGATGTGACTCTATGTACTAAAAATAACTTCTTTGAGCATAGTTTTATTGATTTGATTGGTTTGAATTGCATCCGTGTATGAAAGGTGCTATATAAATAAACTTGCCTTGCCTTACTACTACTACTACAACGATAATCATTTGAAAACTGCTCTTCTAATATGGATGACATAATACTGCATCCTTCAGACCCAGTGACTTTGATGTAAATGTTCTTTACAGCTGTATTCAGACATGGCAGTAGTTATAGTAGTCGCTTAATCGATTTAAATGTAAGGATTTCCAGCTTCTGTGTCTTCACATTACTGTGTGCTGATTTCTTTGGGGGGTTGTGACCGTTGGTCGGAAAAAACGAGACATGACGTCACCTCTAGGAAATTGTGTTTGGCGTGTTTAATTGTCATCTGATGTTGAATTGATTGATAATATCCTTCGCCACAATGCCTGCGTGATTGTTTCGGGAGAGGAAGCGGCGCTCACTGCTCTCTCACAGGCTGCATCAGGGAATCTCCAGTGAATCTCCCAATACATGTTTTCATAAACTTCATTACTTATTACATAGAGAGTTCTGTGGCCTACTTTACAAAGCCCAAAGAGGCTTTAAGTTGTGACTAATTTAATTCTTATTTACTCACACGCGTTGAAGTCTTTTGCTAGATAGAATATCTGTATTTTCATCCTTGCAGATGGCATGAATTAAAATTCAATTGACAGAAAGTGAATCGGGGATTATTTTGATTATTGATTACTTGTGTGAGAGAGTTTTTATCAAAAATGCAAAAAACATTAGTTGGTTCCTGCTTCCTCAAACTTTAGGATTTGTTGCTTTTCTTTGTCATGTGTGATAGTAAACTGGATCATTTTGGACTGTCAGACACAACGTGTAATTAGAAGACATCAGCTTCTGCTTCTTAGACAAAACAGTTCATCGAGAAAAGATCTGACATATTAATTCATTATGAAAATAATCAGTAGTTGCATCTCTGTTTATTACTGTGGTTACTTTGTTTTGTTTTCGACCACTGGCCCCACACTGCAAGGAGAAAAATACTGTTTAGCCTGATATAAAATAATAATGCTGCAGGCTTTACGTTAATGTGACATAATTCACCTTTTTGTCGTGTTGCAAAGAGTTGTGGAATAGTTAGCCAAGTAAGATCGGTGTCGTGACCTGTACGTAAAACGTTTCTCGTCAACTTATTTAGACGTGAGACTGACATGTTATGTTGACAACATAACAATATGTAATAATCGAACCATAATAGAGCGCACACTGTGATGCAAGAACTCTGTGTGTGCCTCAGGCTGCACACATAAAAATGACTAAACAGAGAGTAGAAGAAACTCCAGATTTGGTGGGTGAGGTAAAATAACCCAGGGTATGCATAATAGTATACATGTCTGAGTATGTTACACTCATAGTCGAGCTGTTTGTGCTCTGAAAGCAGCAGAAGGATGCACGACAGGGATGTGATCGACGTGTGTGTTGTGTAGGAAGGTGAAGGGAAAATGTATGTTTGTTTGTTACTGACATCACAATCAGACGACACCCAGTAATACAGAAGCGGCAGAGGATGTCGGAGAAATGTCCCCACATTTTTTGGTGTTAACACGGCGACTCAGATGATTTGCAGTTTTTGTATTTTGATATTTCAGGAAGCCGGGTTGGGAGGGAAAAAACCAACCATTGAGGAGTTTTGTTTGACTGAACTGAACTTTCTCCTACTGACTCTTGTCATAAATCAACAAGATCTAGCACCTTTCATTGTTAGAATCCCTCATGAAAACAAGATCAGTCAACTCACCTGGTAGCACTTCCCCTTGGCTAGCAGTTTTATAGAAATAATCTAAGTGTGGATATTTCTTCTCTTAAAGAGTGACTTATGTGCAGCATCACCAAGCGACAAGTAATGAATTACCAGCTATAATTAAGAATGTCTAGGCATTTACATGTGAAAGGCTCCCACAGTAACAGTCTTTGGCATTTCAAACTCTTTATTAATAACCAGTCAGGCTAACGGTCGTGTAGGTCGCTACATTGGGCTGATAAAACACTTTATTCCATTATGTCTCCTTTCAGTTTTGAAAAAGGCCGAGATGAGGTGTTTTCCTTTCTTTAGGAGGATACTGTGATGTGACAAACTCCATCATACAACCAACAGCAGTCAACAACAAAACAGTCTATATGATATACTGGATTCCACAGGGAAAGTGTGGTTTGAAATAAAGGATTTAAATAGAATTCAACGTATCTTTAACCATGGCAGCAAGACGCAGAGTGCTTAACAGAATAATACTGCAAAGATCTGTTACAGACCCAAGCAGCTACATCATTACCTGTAGATTAAACTAGCTAATTGTTGTGGGGATAAATGAATCCCCGGTTCTTTTACTCTCGAGTTCCTTTTTTTTTTTCTCTCCACGTCCAACTTCAAGAGTGAAGGAACATTTTGTGTAATTAAATTTGTATACTGTATTGGTGTGCTAGGCTTTGTCACATCAAAGAAGCCTTTCAGGAGGAGAGTCAGTTAATATCTTGACGTACCTCTTCTGCATTTCACATTTCACTTAGTTTCCAAGGACAGTGTTTGTGTATGTGCTCATACGGCTTTGTGTTTGTGTGATTGTGTTTTTTATTTTGTCTCTTTTGTCCGGGATGGTTGTGATTTTTAAGAGTCAAGTCAGGAAGCCCTGCTGTGGATCTCTAGTTATATGATGAATATGTAAACGTATTGGCTTGATGCTCAAGAAAAGCCTCACTAAAGTCTGGTAGCACAGCAGCAGCCCACCCCCCCCTTCAGCATGAGCCCAATGTCTCAATAACCTTCAAAGTATCCCCCTCTCCATATCTGCCTCGTCTTTCTGTGTCATCCGCATGCTGCACGCATCCACAGGGCCGTGTGACAAACACTCTGAAATGTTGTACTCTAAATTCCCTCTCTGTGTATTTGTAGTGGAGCTCTTCACCGGATTAAGTTTAATTCCAAAATGAGATATCCACCATTTTAAAATGCTGCACCCTGCCATCGCAAAACGATTGCTTGCCTGGAAGCAGAACTCATGATGGATTATCACTGAATGTATTAGCCAAGTGAAGACCTTTTTACTGATGAAACGAGTGTGTATTGCATATAATCATTGCCTGATAACATTTTTTCTACCCAATGAACATATTAGGAATGAATCCCTTACATGTTTCCCCTAAAGGGAATTCTTCCTTTGGCCTTCTGGTTGATCTTCAGGCCCCCGGCTTGTGCTCGCTCTTACTCAGTGTCTTTGACAGCTATGGCCCCATTAGGAAGGACAGCTTTGCTTTCCAAACTTGTATTACACAGTCTAAACAGTCCATTCACTGTTGGGTTTGTTTCTGTGTTGGCAAATCTTTACAGATCTCTGTTGAGGAGATCAGACTGAGGAAAGTCAGGCAGCTCTCCCACATTGTTGTTTGCACCCGAGGGCGTCACAGCTTTGCATTATTTAAACGTTCAAATCAATCAGAGCAACAGGTGTAACGGTGTACTCGGCGTCTTTAGGTTAACTGGAAAACAACATGACAGTACAGGCGTGGACACTGAGTGCTTGAGGACTTATCAGCAACAGTCACTTTTGGTTTGGCTCTTGTTCAGTGGGATTTAAAATGTAAATGTGCGTCGAACATCATACAATCGAAGACAACAGGTGACAGGGTCAAAACCATTATCGAGGCATCTGTGGAATATGAAGGAGGAATATTGCTGCTGTGTTTTTGAGGCTGTGGATACTGTACAGTATTGCTGTAGTCACAGTAACGTGATATGAAGGACTGTCTTCCCAAGAAAAACAACAGATGAACAATGGATGTTCAAGCACCAAAGTCCTCTAACGACTATAGACATGACAAGTTTCTCTTGGCTGTTGGGAGAAAGGGAGGAAATACTGTGACGTTATAAAGCCACAATGTTCGACGACGGAGGAGGTCGGGGAAGATGGACAGGTCAACAAAATGGCAATTTTTCAGACAGTTGGATTAGTTGAATCTTTAACCAAATCAAATGCTTTTATTTTCTTTACAGTGATTTGCAGCGGTTGTGAAAGCAGTGACAAAAAAATGCCTTGCAGATTGAACAAATAAAGATTTGTGTATTCTGGACGGATGTTTCCAATCGTGTGTTTTGTCGTTTAGTTTGGAGAACATCGCAGACATGAAAACCTGTGATGGTTTAGCAGTACTGCAGTTTTCAGTGTTATCAGTAGACATTGTCAAGCTTCTCATGGATATTAGGGAGCAGATACTTTAAGTGAACAAATTAATTGATAATGTTTTTGCAAGTTACTTCCCGGATCCATGAGATGCTATTGTTGAAATGTGCAGGTCTTTCCCTCTCGAACATCAGCACTAAATGACCAATAAAGGTCTGATAATGGCTCATATTTCTATTTGTACCATCTCCCATAGCAGCAATTAGTGTTAAAATAATGCTCCCTGCAGCGACCTGTTACTGTTGCCCAGTTTCACCTCAGTGATTGCTGTCTTTTTCTGTTTTGCTCTCTCCTGCAGAGGCGCCCCCCTCTGGGATGTCCAAGAATGGATACTTCTTTCAAGAAATGGGTGAGTGTGACCACCACCAGGAACTATAAAATGCACTGCACACTACATTTTCAATATTAGCCAAAGCGACCAATACTAACGTAACCATCAGCTGAAGACCCACTGTAATCCTCTCATCGCGATGGGAAAAGAGGTAGAGGGATGTTTTATTTATTTATATGAATGACGCCAATAATGTGCATTGTACAGTATATCCATAGTGGAAGATGTGAATTAAAGATTAGAGCATCAGCACAGACACAGAAAACTCTCCCAGCTCGCACACTCCACTTCACTGCATTGGATATAAATAATGAACTTTGCTCCGGCTGTTATGATAACGGCAGTTTCATTACCTTCAAGCCAAGGAGAGGCACCCAATTAGTATGTGCAGCACAAGCAGTCAGGACAGAATATGCTTGCATCGGATCTCCCTGTCTCCCCCAGCCAATTATTTCCCTCCTGCAACACACCGATTCACAGAAGCCCCCCTGCTGCAGCCGAACAAACCCGTCTTTATTAGGCAACCTTTTATCAGGATATAAATGCAATTACATTGTTTGCAAGTAAGCATTATCCAACTTTGTCATCCCAGAGGTTCATTAGTGAAGGTTGGTCCGGAAGCCGACTGCTCTCAGAAAGCACTTGACGACCAAAGGCTGTGAGCACGGGGCCATGAAAAGTCATATTTGTTGTATGTGTTGCACTGTGGAACTGGTCCTTTTGTAGCAGCCTTCTGTGCCATTATGTTCTTTGTTAGTGTGTTAATAGTTGATATGTCATCAACCATTAATGCGCTCATTCAGTGCGATCGGCAGTCTAATTATGGCTGCACATTTTTTGGGTCGTGTTCTTTTGTCTTAGAAAACAACAACAAACATGCGAGACTTGTTTGCAGACGGGGATTTTCAAAACAGAATTCTTACCAAATTGCTGTGGAAATAATTTAGCGTTTGCCTTTGTGATCTCCTTGATGGGTACAAGGATGCAGGGAAAAGATTTTCCGTATAGCGGTTTCTGAAGAGATTGTGCTTGAGATTTCTCAGACCTCATAGCTTCTTCATATTGCTTTATGAAGCAAGTTAATTCAGGGATTCCCCAAACAAAGTGTTTAGGAGATGGTAAACCATGCAGATCCTGACTCATCTTATCTTGTGGTCCCTTTAAACAACAGCCACACTCAATATATGGAATTTGCCATGTGAAATAGTGCCTCAGTTGTTTCCCCTGAAGCTTAATGCCTTACTTTATGTACGTGTATGTATTTTATGGAGGTTGTCTTAAGTTCAGGCAAGGTGGCTCGTCTCTGCTTGACAACACAGCGTGAAACCCTGTAATCTTGCTGTCATCATCGCTTTTAAACCCAGAAAGTTCCAACACAGTGAAATACCAACATAACCTTCTTCTTAATGGTGCTTAAATGTGCTTTAATGTCTTCATCCAATTTGCATTTTATTTAGTTCAACTTGTTAAACTTGCACTCCTCTAACTTTAAAATAATCTTCATGTTTTACTTTGGAAGCCTAAAAATATTATGAAATGAGTTTTCTGTCAAATAATACAACAAAAATCTTCATAATTGAGAAGCTGAAACAAGGACATGTATAGTAGTTTTGCTATAAAAGAAAAATCCATTCCAGTCGTTTCAGGTCTATTTTGGACTTCGTAGGCAACTTAATGAGGACAATAATCTATCCATGAAAGCTTCTGATTGTTGCAGACGTAGATAATGTAACAATTACTGTATATCGTCTTTAAATAATACTCAGAAAACAAAGTATACCAGTTTAAAACATCTTTGCAAACATGCTCTAGTGTGGCTGTTTGCCACAGCTTCGTGTTGCTGTATGTCGCATCTCAAAGGCTGCTGCAGAACACTGCACACTGTTTGAAGGAAACGCATCAATCATTCAGTGTTTTCATATGAAACATCCCTCGTTCCTTCTACATGTTGCATGCTTGTATTGACTGACTGGTCACAATTACTGGGGGGGTGCTCGGCTCTGTGTGCCGCTCGTATTAATTCAAATGCTGCAGGACTGATTGCATTTATTATTCGAATGGCGTTGTGTAAAGAATCCAGATTGTGATTTTTATTACAGTCAGCCCTAATTCGGAATAGTGAATTGCATCTTTGGAGTTTAATGTTAAAAATAAATACATAGCTTGGTAAATAAAAACAGATAGAATATTTCTAAGCTACAGATATATGAGTAAGTAATAAACATTTTAAAAAAACTTTTCTAAAATCCATACTAGTGCAACCAGTGAAACCGTCGATTTCTTCCTCCTGCTCTGCAGCCGCTCTTCTCTCCCAAGGTGATTTGAAAGTCAAAGCTCAGCCGGTGAGTCTGAGGCACAGAGGGATGCAGGCGAGGTTCAAATAATGTCAAGTGCTGAGGGATGATCCTGATGCAAGACAAACTGAATGAACTGAAATTGGGGCCCCCTCAGACATAAGGTCAGCAGATAAAGAGCATGAGTATGAGATATTGTTCTCGTGGCATCAAGCCGATCGCTGGATGATGTTTGGGAGCCCACTAGTTACTGTGGGATTGGATTTAAGGGGCTGCTGTGTCAGGAAGAGAGAATGGGATGAGTCATACATCCAGGCTCCAGGCCGGGTCCTGGGATCCTTTCTACCATACAAAATCCTGTCCATTACACACCCAGAAACCCTGCTAAAATCCTATCTACCTACTGATTCATCACATCCAAACAACCACTGAACAGCAGCGTTTCTGCCATTTTGTTTTAGGGTTTTAGAGGAGGAGGTCCTCTGCTTACACTTCCTCATGCATTAAAGTAATGAACAAATCTCTCCCATGTAAATCAATGAGAATAGGTCTCTCTCTCACTCACACTCACACTCTCACACACACACACACACATACACACACACACACACACACATACGGTAGCTGCAAAAATAGCATAGAAAAAAGAATTATTATAGGATTGATCAAGCGTATCTTCTTTTACACACTTTTATTTCTGACACTGACTACAGATCTAAATCGGACTTATTATCAGATATATAGAGCTGAAACAATTACACAATTAGAATTCACTGGTTTCGGCTCTCGTGTGAAGATTTCCTGGTTTTCTTTGTCTTCTGTGATAGTAAACTGTCTCTGGCTCTGGTAACGTGTGACGGTCATTCTCGTTATTTGGGCACATTTAACAGACCAGATTCTTAATTCATTAACTGAGAAAATAATTAGTAGATTAATTGATAATGAAAATAATTAACAGTCCTGTAGTTAAACTTGTTTTTAAATAGACCGCAGGTATACTGTATTTAGTGTGTTACTTCGAGACATACTTCAGCTGACACTAAAACAATATTTGCATATAATTATGAGAAGTTTTTGTTTGTCTTTTTTTTGTTTGTTATAAGCACCAGATGTTTATTATGGTGGCAGGATGGTTCACTGACTATTAAATAAGCTGTCACAGAAAAGCATCATTTCTTGTAATGATATCGTGTCGCTGTTTAAACTTTTTGTCAAGCACTATTCTAACCGGATTATAAAAATACAAATAACAGCATCTCTTGAAGTAAAACGTCTCTCAGAATAAGAATCTGTTCATTGTATTCTGCTGTATTGAAAATAAATTGTAGACACTAACAAAACACTGAGAAACTGACATACTCGCCTTGATAGATGGTTGGTTTTACCCTACAAGTCGAGCTGACTGGTGAAATAATGCACTGTAAGTTGAATTTCTGGACTTCCTGGGCCGCTACCTTGGCTGAAGATGATAATGATAAAAGTGAGCCGCTGAGTTCCAGGAGGTGACCCTGTGCTGTTGTGTCCCCAGAGCAGCGGGAGGTGGAGCAGGAGGAGGGCAGCGAGGGCCGAGAGGAGGGACAGGACTCGCCCATCGCCTGCGGAGATGACATCCACCTCTATGACAACCAGATCAGCCCTGGTCCAGGTCAGTACACAGAGAGAGAGAGAGAGAGAGAGAGAGAGAAGCAGGGGTTAAGAGTGTGTGTTGGGAATAAGGAGGGAGGATAACAGCTGGATAGGGAGACTGAGAGAGAAAGTGTTGGGGAGGAATGGAAAGATAGGGGAGACAGGAGGAGAAGAATTGCTGACGAGTGATGAGATAAAGGAAAATGATTGGGCAACGAGAGAGGAACAGCAAAGATTTGTGTGTGCAAAGGAATGAAAATCATAAAAATACTTCTGTACCTCAGAATTTTTTATTAAAGTGTTCTATTTGCGCTAAAACACAGTGTTAAGTTGCTCTTTAAGGTGGCAATAATCAGTATTTCACACCCACTGTACGTTGCCTGTCCAGCACCAAACAGCAGACGGGTAAAGTCTGCGACTTGTCGGTGAACGTAGAGGAGCATTTAGCACAGCCAGAGATTGTTCTCAGTTTGTGAAAACCAACACCAGACATGGAAGAGGGACTTCTGGATTTGGATTCATCATTAGTTTCATCAGGTTTGATTGACAGTGAGGTCGTCCTGGCAACATAAGCAAACAGCCCAACAACTTTCACAAGATATTTTTCAATCTGGTGTTGTTCCGTTCTAAATGGTGCGTGGAAACACTGTACCTGATCATGTGATGTATAATAGAGATGTACCAACTTTGTTTAAACAGTGAAGTGTGTTCCTGGGCTTTATATCCCATATTCTGACACAAGTAGAAAATCACTACAGCACTTTATGAGCACAGAAATACAGTTCCCATGAAAAGGTATGAGCACGATAGCACAGGAACTCATGTCATCGCCCACATCCAAACAAACTCACCGAAGCTGTCTTCTGAAGTCACTTTTATAAATGTTTCCAGCATTCGCTCCTCTGTCCTGCTGTTTTCACAGACACGTCTGGCTTGTTTTGTCTTATTGTTGTCTTGTCTTATTGTTATTACAAACTAGCCCCTCGACTAGACAGTGGCTTTTTGTTGAGCTGGGACGATTCGCCCACGAAGTTCTAGGGCTTATGGGACACGGTGTTTATTGAAAAAACTGAAATATTAAATAAACAACAATATTACAATATGTTTTCAAAAACCTACCGTCCTTATCTAAACATATGAAGCGGGGCAACAACATACTGTTGAGGAAGGCTCTGTTCCAAGGCTAGATCTTAGCTATTAGCATTGTTACAAATGTCAATGGGATTTTGAATGAGGCCCTCTATAAAGAAATCATGTAAAATATCCAGTATCGTGCTGTGCATGTAGTCATCTCAGTGCTCATTTTAAGCGGGAGTGTGTGTAACAAGCAGTTTGCCCAGATTTGAAAAAGGTAAATAACTGGCTAGCTGCCTCTCTGAATATGCCTCTTCCAGTCAATAATCTCCTCTGCTGTTCAACTGTGTGATCAATATCACCTTTTTTTCGCTCCTTGCTCTTCAGCATTTTTGGAGATGTTTTATATCATAACATGAGGCACATTCTTCAAAGGCAGTGCGTGTCTGCAGTCACGGCAGATTTCCAAGCCATCGTTCAAGAAGAAAACAAAGAAAAATCCAGAAAATCCTCAAACTACTTTAAACTAATATCTGTGGAGGTCTGGTGGGGTCCATCCAGAGCCTGATGGCAGGTGTTGACTTGATGGACAGCTCCTCAGCGGCAGGTGCAAATGATTTTGACCCCATCACCAGAAACCCCACGAGTCAACAGGTTACCGTTGCCACAGCAACAGTCACAGGTGCACCATGGGGAAAGAAGGAAAGAGAGAGAGAGAGAGAGCGAGATGTGACAGGTGACCATGTCACTTGGGCTGATTCTCCATACATAGAAACACTTAAGGCATCTGACATCTGATTGCTGGAGTGGTCCAAGCTGTGGACGAGTTAGTGGAAGGAAACAAGGACCAAAGCTCTCTGTCGGGTCGGAAACGTACTAGAGTGGCGTAGTGTAAACTGTCATAGCAGAAGTGACATACAGGCAATGCGTATTACCACTCTTTGCCTACTTCTATGACAATGAGAGCACCGTGAGAAGGAGTGGGCGACACACAATATGCAATTTTATATTTGAAAATGAGATATGTTGTATTTTGACATTTATATGCGTACTGCTTTATACCAACTGTCTTACAGCATTGCATCTACAGTATAGTAGAGCCAAAGAAGTTGAAATGGCAGAATGTACTCAATATAATGCTACTATGCCAGCAGCCTGTTATTCAGTAATACAACATCACTACTACTTAAACTTAGAAGGAATGGTATAGGGCTAAAAATGTTTTGTGTCTGTGAATTAAATACCTGAAAAAACATGAAACTTAATCACATCGTCTTCACTGTCAGAATAAAGGAATAAATGACTGCTTCAGAAAGAAATGACAAAATGTGAACATCAGTAATAAGTGGTCCATTCACAGTAAAACACATGTATATATGTCTGTGAAAGGGGGGTTTAAGGCAGTGAACCATGCTTTGTTTTGTTTAGGTTTGTGGTGCAGTTAAAATAATCCATAGGACAATATTTCAGTCCTCAAACAACATACTTGACAAAACAAGAAACATCCTTACATTGATGCTAAAATCAAGCAGTTCCCAAAATATCATAATACACCCAGAAATATTAAAAGGGAAACCATGTTATTAACGGTATGGTACGTCTCTGACAGTAGATAAATGATATAATTTCATGCTATTTAATGACCATATCACCAGCCACTGATTCACTCCCCTGGCTTTAGTTTGAGCTGAATCCCTAAACCCTCTGTACAGCTGTAATATGTCTCGCTGCTGTCACCAGCAGGTGCAGAATGTTTGTCATGCCCAACATGTCTTTTCCCAGATTTTCAGTGTATTATTCATTGACAGCACAGCTGAATGCTGATTAGTGTGTTTTGTTTTTATTCCTGCCCCCCCTCCCCCTCCCCCTTTGATCCCAGTGTCATTAGCTGTTTGCATGCGTGTTTCTGCTTTTAATTTATGTCAAAAAATATTACGTTCTTTTATTATTCCATATCAGCAGGGCACTGTGGAATATGTCCGCCATATCAAATCAATGTAAGACTCTGAACAGGACTTTTAATCACATCGTGCCTGGCTACATAAGCAGTGGTTTGGAAAATCAAATAGGCTAGTGGTTACATCAGACCCAGAGACAGAAGATCCTACTTAAATCTAATTTCAAAAACATCTATCTGTTATAATTAATTATTTGTCTCTCCCTGTACTTAACAGTGGCTTCTTTTATGAGAAAACAAGTCATGCCTTGGATGCTTTTACAATTCTGGTCTCATGCCGGCCTGGTTTCTGGGACAGTATTCAATCTTGACCTTTATGATACCGTGCCTGTTGGATATTTAACTGCACCACGCTGAAGATACATTTTATAATGGCTTCCAACATTTGAGTTATTTAAAGAGCATTTTTGATTTAATGTCCCAAATACGAGCTGAGCCTCCAAAGTACTGCAATGGTCTTCTTTTTACCACATTGCATCATCATCTGGAGCAAAAAGGGGATTCATCTTTGAAATACTGAATTGTTCTTCCTTGTGTGCTCATTCTGTTCTGTTCAGTTTATAGAGATATTTTTTTAATCATAAATTTGAGTTTTTTTCTTTCACCTCCTACAAATTATGCACACACAAAACCAAAAACCAACATATAAATAAGATAACAACAACAACAACAACAACAGCAAAACACAATAGTTGATGCCAGGTTTGTCATCACTCAGATTAAAATGAAAAACTGTGACAGCTTCAATAAACTGAGACAGAAAGTGTGCATTGTGACATTAGTAGCAAATGATCCATTCACAGTAAAATGCTTTGAAACAAATGTTGTCAATGTACCATACATTTCTAGGTTCATTTTGCTTTTTAGTGCAGCTGAAATGTTCAATATGATTTAAAAAAAAAAACCTCTATCAAAGTGCTGAATGTCAAGTTTTGGTTTCTTTTACTGATTTTCAACAGTAATTTAAGAGGAAATCTATTAGGAACAGGAAACGATACCAGTTCTACCTCCACAACAGGCCCTTACTCATGTTCATGTACTGCAGATGAGGCGGATACATCTTTAGTGGTTCATTCTGCAATATTTTGACTCCAACTAGTGTTCACCCAGGCTGTCAGGGGTGTAGTGTCATCAAAGCAAAGTAAGCATGAAAGACCAAACCTGCCTTCAAAGCAGCTCATAACTCCCCATAAAGATGCATTTATGTTGGAGTAAAGAAGTCACACAGTGACATTACCATGTGAAACCATTGGCAAGGTGTCTTTTAGCCATGCTAGCAGTTGGCAATGTTGGTCTGCCACGTTTGCACAGGTTGAAATATCTCAACAACTATTCGACGGATTGCCATGAAATGTTGTTAATACATTCATGGTCCCCAGAAGATCAACGGTGCCCTCAGGATGAATTGTAATAACTTTGGCGATCCCTTCATCTTTGAATATTTTGGTTTATGACAAAATACCTGCAAGATTGACATTAATAAATTCTTCAAGAGAGTGTTGAATGTTAGAAATTGAAGAGCTTTCTGACAATGTTGTCAGCTTGTAATAAAAGGATGTTTGTTGTCTCAGTTCTTGAAATAATTTTGACATGATCTTATCCATTCTTCACTCTTCAGAGAACTTTGCGATAAAACTGTCAAATGCTCTCCATAAATAGAATGAATTCATGATTATATTTCTGCCAGCACTGGGCTCTGCTCCATTTCAGTTCCATTCATTTGGCTGAATGCTGAAGTGTAAAAGTCATGAGGGCGGACGGGCTTCTCTCACACTGCAAACTTGAGGATTTAGGTTTTGACTAAGGCCATTGCTTGACCTTGACAACCTTGTGTGTGGTTGATTTCACGAACATAGTTTACTTAGTGTAGCGAACTTAAAGATAAAATGAAGGCAACAAAGATCTTTTTTCAAAGGTTATTTTTTTATTTGTCATTGAAGGATTTTGTAAATTAAAGTGATAAAATCTTTAGTAAATAAAATAGAGACCCTTTAGCAAGGCTCTGGACATTGTTGTCTTGGGTGACACACCTATTCACTGTCACATGGAGGTCAGGGACAGTGCCAGTGAAATGGCAGACTGAGGTTGTGGTTCCCATTTCTTAAATGAGGACCGGAGGGTGTGCTCCAATTATCTGGGTATCACACTGCTCAGCCTCTCTGGAAAAGCTTACGCCGGGGTGATGGAAATACTTTAGATCCAGGATGAGCAATGTGGATTCCCTCCTGGTCATGGAACAGTGGACCAGCTCATGACGGTTTATTGGTGGTCATGAGAGTGTGCCCATGCAGTCTCCATGTATTGTTGTGGATTTGGAGAAGGCTTATGACTGCGTTATGATCTCCAGGGATAGGATCTCAAGGAGCAGCCAGGAGGGGGAGAGTGTCCAGTTTGGGGACCTCAAACTTTTCAGATGATGTGGTTCTGTTGGCTTCATCAGACCTTGACCTTCAGCACACATGGTGGCGGTTTGCAGTCGAGTGTGAAACAGTCGAGAAGAGTCACCACCTCCATGTCTGAGGCCATAGTTTTCATCCAGAAAATGGTGGGTGGCTCCCTCCAGGTTGGGAATGAGTTGCTGCCCCAAGTGAAGGTATCAAGTATCAAGTATCAAGTATCAAGCAAGCTGAGGTGGTTCAGGCATCAGGATTCCTCCTGGGTGCCTTGCTTTGGAGGTTTTACAGGCACGTCTAACTGGTAGGAAACCACTGAGTAAACCAAGAACGAGCTGAAGAGATTATATATCTCATCTGGCTTGGGAAGGCCTTGGGACCCCCCAGGAGGAGCTGGAAAACATTGCTGGGGAGAGGGACACCATAGCCTGCTGCCACCACAGAAATAGATGGATGGAGGGATGAAATAATTAAGTCAGGGCACAGGTTTGGCACATTTGTTTGAAACAACTCAGTCTTACTCTGATCCTAACAAATTGTAGACACAATGATAATTCCATGTTGCTTAACTCATTAACAGACAATGTTATGATAAGCGATCTGATTCTTTTACATTTTGTGACAATGATACTCATAAACAAAATGATTTACAGTAAGTGAGAACAAAATAGTGCGACTGTGCTTAAGATAATGATAGGACATCAACAAAAGACACTAAAAACGATAAACAGCTTGAACGTAACAACTGCCTCAGAAGCTGATTTCTAAAATATTGTGTGTGTGTTTGCTGAGGTCAAGGTTTGAGTTTTTTCCATCAGGGCTTGCAACATTGGCTCTAAATTGAAGTATTTTATGCAGGACAACATGGTGTTTGCAAGCATTGATTTATCACTGCCAGTTTTTTTCCATTTTGTAGAAATACTTCAGGGAATGAATAAAATTGCAAGGTCTCTTAAAAGTTGTTTTGATGATTACAATTGTAAGTTTTCAGGAGGGACTTTTTAATATTTTCCAAAAAAACAATAATGTTAATGCGTCAGTTTTACACAAAATTAGAAATAATCAGGGTCAAACATTCCTTTTCTTTATACACCTCTTCACTGACCTCTAAGCTACTTGGGTGCGATTTAACCTTGATGAGGAATGTTACTGAATAGAGGTACTCTAAAAACTTTGTTTATAAAATGGTGCACTGAGTTTTTCTCTTCCAATTCGATTCTTATGACGACTTTTAACCTGATACCAGTTCAGTTTTTTCCCTCTCAAATTTGAAATATATACAACACAGCAGGAACATTGAATTTTACAAACTTACTGTTTAACCTTTTCATGATCCCACCCAGAAAAAGCAACGGAAATCTATTCATTTAATTATTTATTTATGCATTTCTTAGTTCCCAGCTAACCATTCAGTTCTCTACAGAACAGTAGACTGTTTGGACAGAGAATAGATTTTTCTCCATTAATATCTTTACTCATTCTTATGCACAGGAGCGCTGTTTAAAACCTGAGAAATATTTTTTTCGTGATGTTTTTCAAATCCACTCTGTGAGGTCAGTGTCTGCCCTCATACTGAACTGATCAGTGCATCTCTACTGATCTAAACTGACTTACCAAATGAAATAATCTGTGCACATCAAATGTGAAAGGCAGGGTTTGGGAGATTGATTGTAAACGTATTCTTAGTATTCTGAAAGTGAGAAAACATGAGCCTGTGATATTTTGATACCCATTAAATTGAACTTTTGTCTACACTACCAACCAATTATTTTTGATTTCAAACACATATTTAAAATGCATGTACTGTCTCAAACACACAGCCCCACTCTGACCCAAGGACACTTGAGCCTATTCAGATACAAGATGTCTCCTATCACACAGTAATTCAGCCATCATCAGTCACCACCCTGCAACCATTAATGACTAAAATAATACAACACTCCACTCTGAGATAACACAGCATTTGTGGATGACTGAATATAATCAACAGTTGTAGTGCCACATCGATCAAATAAGGAGCCAAGTAGTGAAACAAGCCTGTGTCACATTTGAACACTTCCTCTCCCTAATCCCTAAACCCTGAAATTCTCCTGGATTACTTTAAGCCACACAGTATATTGAGACATACAGAGGCCATTAGAAGGAGGTGATCATTGGAGACTAGGTAATCTTATACGAATATATGAATATCTCCTCACGGCTGCAGCCTGACAGCAATTAGAGCTGCAGCTCCCTCTCTCCTCTGGCACTGGATAAGCCCAGCCGTGTGCTTTTTGATTGTGAGGCTTTGATGAACCAAATCCACTGCACACGACACGTGCCCCCTGCCAAAGTCTCATCATAGAGGTAGGGGCTGGAGCTCTCTTTCTTTCTCCGCTTTTTTATGATGGCAAGGTGTTTGGTGTGGCGATCAAAGCCCCCCCCCCCCCTGTAGCTGTGTGGCTGTAGCTTATTGATATTATGATATCCTGGCGCTTTCCTAAGGCTTATTGGCTTGTTAAAGGGGGGGTTTTCTTGCTTTCCCCTGCTGGAGGGAGGAGTTAAGCACTGATTGATTTCCAGACGGAGCCGACATTGTGCATCACTCGGAGCAGAGGAGGAAAGCCCATGGTATTTTAATAACGTCCTCCCCACAGTAAACGGCGATAACTGCGTTACGTAAGGCAGTGGCAGACTGTTTTATGAGAGTCAGCAGGGTACTGACAGTCTGCTGGTTAAGGGACTGAAGTGTGGTGAAAACCTCATTCCCTCGGTCTTTCCCCGTATTGTTTTCTAACATAAAAGGTTTTTCCTCCTTATCCTTTTTTTTTTTTCAACACTGGGAAAATCCAGACCTTTGTACTTTATCTGAGCACTCGCCTCAGCTCCACAGACGTGTGTATTAAAGCCTTATCAGCAGAGAACTTCCAATCCTTGTTCAATGAGAGCATTTAGAGACTTGCCTCTTGACATTTTCATCACAGGGTCTCAGGCTTTTTTTCTTTGCTGGCTGAGTGGTTGTTACTTGTGATCTTTATTTCAGAATTTGCACCATCAGTAATGAATGCTCTGTTGCTTTCAAATGCAAATGCAGAACATTAGAATTACCATGTCACCACAGATTTGCATTTAAACGTTAAGCATTTAAACTTAATATTCTGATTCATTAAAAGAAAATGCTTGTATATTGTTCAAAAACGGCCCTTGTGGTCTAGAGGTTCAAGGCTCCAGCTCGAGTCTGCTTTCAAGTCTCTCTCCCCATTTCTTGTCATCTCTTTACCGTGGACTATCTAATATATAGGCATAAATAATAGAAATGGTTACCCGGCTGGAAACCAGGTATTGTCTCTTGTTTGCAGAAGGTGATGAAATAGTTGCCATATTTTGGTTACTTAGAACTGGAGTTATAATTGTACTGCTTAATTATACTCCATATTTCATTAATCTAAACGTTATATGTACTGCATCTAGAATGGTTATTTTTATATATATATATATATAGAAAATATAGTGATCATATTCTGAATATGCTCTCAACCTTATACTCTCCTTCTGTACACATATCAGTTTAGTATGGGCTCAGTGTGCTTGAAACGACCAAGGGCGTACGACGTGTTGCCCTTTAAACTGCCACCTGATGCTTGTGGCCATATAGCGAAATTGCTCCAGTGTTATCTTTTTTATGTTTCTGTGAAATCTTTTGGTGCACAGCAGAATACCTACTTTGCAGACATGCAGTATATGATGATGTCTCATTATGGCAGAATTTGAACGTCTAATTGTACCTCTTGTTTTGTTTTTCTTCAGATGCTGACGACTCTGGCTGTGTGCTACTGAACACATCAAGAAGGGTAAGCATACACTAAATCTAATACAATATTACTTAAGTAGGAGCAGCATATTCTTAAAGGTCTTTACACACCGGGGATGTGACGAAGAAACAACAAACCCCGTAATGCTCACGTGAAAGTCAATATACTGACGTGCAAATTAATTTCATGAAATAAAAGGCTGTGGTGAGTAAAGGCCTTATCATGAGTATCCTCCGTTACCAAGTCCTAGTCTACTACTTCTATTTGCCTACAGACTGTAAAAGCCCACAGCTTCGCTCAGCTGAAGTACACTGAGGTTTGTAAGACCGACCCAGTTCCTGTAAAATATGCTTGACAACTGAATATCTCTGCTGTCAGTGTGAAGATCTTCTGTGAAACTGCTGCTGTTTATCTTTTCATGCCACTTGGCTCCCTTACGTTTGTTCCATGTTAGGAGTCTGTTCTAATGTTTGAGCAAGACAATGTGCTGAATGCAGGGTTTTATTCCAAACACACACAATAGCAGCTGATTTCACTGATTGTTACACGTTCACACAGAGAGGAGGGCGGCGTTTGTACAAAGTCTTGAAAGTTTGGAAAATGCTTGAATTTAACCGCTTTGTTATCAAGGTTAGGAATATGCTTGAATTTGAATATAATATATAACATAATCTGGTGTTCGATCTTCGACACAATCATTTAAACCAAAAACATTTAAATATTTTAAATGAAACCACCCCGTCGTGTGTTTGTTGTCTCCTGGCATTTATTATAACAATTAAGATGTGATGATAAAGGCTTCGAGAGTCTGGACATTGTTGGTACCTTGAAAGTGCTTGATTTGTACTCTTAAAAAGCTGTAGATACCCTGGGAGGGACTACTCAGAACTTGTTTTTCATATAATAAATAAAAATACAATAAAGGTCAAATTAATCTGAAACAAAAGAAAAGCTACAATAAGAATAATTAAAAGGATCACTTCAAGCCAATCTGAATGAACTGACTGTGAATTCTTAGCTATGAACATATGATGCAGTTTCTCTCACTGACTGCCCCGGGAAGAGTCTGGGTCCTGGCATAGAGACCGGAACAGAGGAACAGAGGAACATTAACATAGCAGACACTCAAGTCGTACTTTAAATCAGGAAGTCGAATGATTCAACAAACCAATAGCAGTATTTTGAAGTCTGCTCTCGGTGACATGAACAGGTTTATTGTGTCCTCGGCCTCTGGACCCCGTCAGAACACCTGCTGCTGCATTTAGATCATCTGCATTTCAAGGCTTTCCAGGACAAGAGAGAATTACTGTTATCAAGCCTGCTAGTGATGAAGGTGTGAGTTGATGTGATCCCCGCAGTGAACCAATTCAGTCCCAAGGTCCCCAAGTGTATTTCTCAGTGGTAACGTGAGAATGAAATCAGATGCTGCAGGTAGAATATAAATCCTCTCTGACATGTTAGTATTGTCAAATTAAATGATTAAAATTGAAGAAAACCAAAATAATTACCAAAACCGAACTTGTGCTTTGATTCCAGCCAGCTTTTTGCATTGAATATCTTTAAAAGTAGCAGTAATAGTAACGAGCCTCTCTTGCACTGGAGATAAATGGATGTTTCTCTCTCTCCGCAGTCGAAGGAGGGCGTTTGTTTAAACTGGTGACCAAGTCTGTCAAGAGTTAAGACTTCCTCAGTACAAGCCTGTCAGAGATTTCAGTTTGTTGTGCCTTGTTGTGCCAACAGCTTGCCTGGTTCTTCTCACTAATCTCCCCGTTCTGTATTACAGTTCTGTTTGTTTGCTCTCTCTTTCTGTTTTTTTTTTTGCTTTTGTTTTAATCAATATCACATGGTCACATCCTCAATGCCAAATGAATTCAATTCACTCTTAACTTTTTAATCACATGACGCGAGGTGAAGATGACCCCCAGACGTAAGCAGATTCATGCAAACAAAACAAAATCTAAGTTATTTGTAGCATTTTTACACAAATAATTCCAAAGACTGTAGACGTGGACTTTCTGCTCAGTGCTGGTTTTATTTTAAAAAGAACAGCAGGGACTCCACTCATCTTCAGAATGTCTTTCAATCAGGCGATCGATGACATCGAGGATTGGTGGGCGTCTGGGCTCTTAATCGAGCTGTGCTCATCTCCCTGTCCGTTCTTCTGTCTCTCAGGGGATTCTCAGACACCACTTGTCCAATTTTGACCAACTTTGGAGAGGTGACGTCTCCGTACTGTGTTCTGCTATTTGAAAAAATAGTTTGGCTCAGAGACCAAAAAAATAGCCGACAACAATAACAACAAAAGGCTCAGCTGCATGTTGCGGTGTTGTTAACTCACACTACATGTTTTAATTAGCCACAACATTTAAAATACTACTCTAGTAATATTTAACAAGCTCACTGCAGTGTCTAACAGATCTTTTGACCACAGTCATGCCTTGCGTCTAATTCTGCAGAAACTAGGGTAAGACAATGTGCTCCAGTCTCTAAAGTTACACCGGTTGGCATGATCAGCACAGAAATGTCGAGCAAAACTAAAGCATTCGATCTTTTCCCCAGTATGTGAAGCTGATGAACTTTGAGGAGGAAATCCGGGCGCACCGTGACCTGGATGGCTTTCTGGCGAGGGCCAGCATCCTGCTGGACGAGACGGCCGCCTCCCTGGATGATGTTCTGAAGCGCATGTTGCACCACGTGAGCCAGGACAGCAATGCATCTGAGCCCAGCTGCAACTTCGAGGAGGTGATGAGCATGCTTTTCACAGATGCCGGCGCTCAGGAGGTCAACGGTAAGCATGCATGTAGAAACCAGCATGTCTGCAAACGCACAAAACACAAAAAGACATCACCAAGACACAATCTGTGCCTGCCAACAGTCCAAACAAGAACTCAGAACATGCGACACCTGACCTAAAAACATCTGACGTCTGCACATGTCAACACCTACCTGAAGAATAGCATCACCTCAGGCTCAGGAGCAGAATTGTCACATAGACTTGAGAAAGGTTCAAGAAGCCTTTAAGACCCACAGGAAAGTTTGTGATGTTTTGAATCGAGGCCATCCGTTTCCCCCCGCGGCTTTTTTGAAGTGGACACAAATAGAGTTCAGTGTGTTGAATCGTGTTGGCAACCATTTACATGTGCAGACATCAGCAAGTGCTTATCCTACACACTGATGCACAAGCACAAGATTCACGAAGAACAGCACAACTGATAATTAAAACTTAACAACTATGCTGTGTTCTTTCTTTCATGACCAAGAAGTATTTCTGTTCTGGTTCCATTTTAAAGCAGGTTAGAAATTTTTTATTTAAAATTTCAGGGAACAAAGGTTTGAATTTAAGAATGCAAAATGAAAAGATTTTAGCTAAATTTATATATATATTATATATATTTTACTGATTGTTTTGCTAGCATTAATCTTCCTATTTGAACCTTAGAGGTTAGATTTATTGTACCTAAAAGTGTGTAAGATATGCTTCAAGCACACCGTACTCTCTTCTAATGCTTGACTTCCTGTCTGAAATGTGCGACGGTTTCTCCGGGTTTGGTGCCCATTTTTCAGCTTACAGATCCCTGTCACATTAGTTGAGTCTCTCTAGCACAGGTCCTTTTGACTGAGTAGCAAAGCCTCTTGGTTAAGGCCAATCTCCTCAGCCCATTAGAGCAGCAGACATCCACCCTCTTACATAACTGTATGTAGGAATTGTTGAGGCTTCGCGCCGTGCTGAACATTGACGAAAACGGTAGTTATGTGGCAAATCACACTTCCTTTTCGTTAATATCACAAAGAATTGAAGAAATCCTTTCTTTCAGTGCATTCATTCAGCCAGGCTGAAAAAGATGCTGTGCAGATGCAGGAAAACATGACAGGGCTTTTCTTACCACAATAAGAGCACCAGGAGGTGGTTGCGCTGGTGTCCGCAGTTGTTGATAGTTAGTCAGAGGTGGGTGGTGTGTGACACTCACCCTGCACAGATCTGCCAGGTGATAATTGACTTCTGTCATCGATCACTCACTTAGCTTTTCAAATGGCTCTCTGAGACTCTCAAGCTGTGGTGGCTGCTGCTACTTGACTGTTTTCTCTCCCAGAATACCCGACAAAGAGGCTTCTTCGCGGCTGCCATCTTAACAAAAAGGCTTCCTGCGTAGGTCTGGGCCGTCTGCAAATGTTTAGAAAATCGATTTGAGCATTCAGAGGTTTCACGGAAATTGAAATTGCATAAAGAGACATAAAAAGAGAAAAAAAGGAATGAAGAGGGGAAAATGTATATCAGTGATACTTTGTTATGAAAAAGAGCAGTAGTTAAACCAACATGTGCACACATCACTGGGGTATCACACTTTCAAAAGGAACACCAGCACAACAGAATACTGTGTTGCTTTGATTATACATACTCTGCGGATATGAAAGCAGTCAGCAGTCACGTGCACATCCTTATCAAGGTTATTACTAATTAAAAATTCTCACAAACAATATATATCTTTTTTTTTTTTTTACTGTGCAAGAAAAAGTACAGTTTGAACTCAGTAGAAGCTCGAGCTATCACTCTGGGGAAATGCATTAGTTGCAGCAGAAGGAATAGGATGATGGTAGATTACAATTGAGTGATAAATAATTGTGAGGATGATGTAACAATTATGCAACAAATAAAGATTTGCAGTTTGAAACATGCAAATGAGCAGCAGTACTGTTCCTGTTGCTACAGACAGATGTAACATATAGAAATATTTACAGAAGGTACTAATGGTTTGAAAGCAATTAGTTTAGACGTTCAAATATGTATTCACATCACGGCCTGTTTTTCAAGCATTATGTGGATTTCAGTTTCAGTTGATTTGGTATTATTAATTATTTAATGAGAATATGCACCTCTTCAAAAGGTGTATTTCTTATTTCAAAATCCTTCTCTCCAGTATCTTGTTTTCTGCAGTGAATTCCCTTCACTCAGAGTAAGAATCCCCAAGTTGCGTTTACGATCCCTAAATTAAAATCATGAACATTCACAGGCGCAAAAAAAATATCTCCGGGGGAGGAACAAAGGCTCTTCCTTGGGGAATACATTCATATTTCACGTAAGCATGTTATCAACAGGACATATCTCTTCAGGTATTAATTTCTGCCATATCTACGTTCACTCTGCCACAGCGGGGCGATACGGCTGGCGAGCGGGCCGGCTCATTTGGAGTGTAATACTGTACAGCTGCGAGATAAAGAGAACAGGGCCATATTATAACGGGCACAGAAAGAAAAGAGAATTTACAGAAATTAAAAAGATGAAAGCCCGCAGAGATGATTAGTCCTGCTCCAACTTGTGCAGCGGAGTGGATTTTTAGAGGCCAACTTGTGCTGTTTTTAAAAAAAAAATTTTTTGGTTCACTTTTGTCTTGGGGTTTGGCGATGGAGCGCGGCGCACACATTGTGCCGAGGAGTAACGAACAGCACAGCTGATGATGCAATGCATTGATAATGTTACTGCAGCCAACTATAAACACTAAACCTGCCTCCATTGATTCAAAATTACACTTCATCCTTTAAGCTCCACCAAGTATTTAAACCAATAAATGATTATAGGATGCTGACAATTATGACAGTGCTTACAGTAGTGATGAGCGGCTGCCACAGAACCACTAATTGTGAACAGTTTGAGTAATGATGTATTGTATAATTGTGTTTTCCTCTTTTCCTCTGTGATGGCATTCGCAGCTACAGTGCTCGGGCCTATGTGCGCGGCTGATTGTGTGCCCTGTTTGTGATGACTGTACCATAATTTCTCTCTAAATTGCTGTCACCTTTGATCGATCTCGCCGGCTCTCCACGTCGCCACCATTTGCATAATCCTCCTGTGTTAGTTTTCTTTTATTTGCCTGCTCAAATCAAACTGAAAAACAGTCACATATTCATCATTTTAAAGCTGCAAAGGTGAGGGTGGCACTTATTCCTTAAAACAACGTGCTCGTGTGTTCAAAACACATAAACCTGCAAAACATGACCTGTTTAATGAAGTAAAGAATACATGAGCATGTGCTGAAGCAGGGGGATTATTACTTATCTGTATTTCTGTGTTGATTTTCTGACAGCAGGTACTGTAAATATTCTGGATATAATTAACTCGGTTCAACAGGAACGCTGCTGTGTATTTTTGAATCAACCGGCTATGCCTCTCCGTTATACTAACATATCTTTTCCAGGCCGGTGGCGTGACTTTTCACTGTGAAAATCTCTGTAACGTTCTGCAGGGAATGATCAGAATACTAAATTGAAACCATTAATTCAGGCTCTTTGCCACATGAAAAATGGTTGCCATACATGTCATTTTTCTCATCTTGATCTCTTCATTGACGTCTTTGGGTCTCTTTGCACTTGCCGAACACATAACTGCTACCAGTGATAAAATCCAATTTTTGGTAATAGCCTGTAGACGGTAATCAAGATAAGATCCCTCTGTGCCCAACAAAGACGAGACATTGAGGGATTTTCTCTGGAAAATGATATTTAATATGCATGAGGTAAAGGAGGGCAGGAAATGAAGCTTCTGTTCAGCAGAGATATTTATGTGCGTGCCTGTTAACCAGAAAGCGTGTCTATATGTGTGCGTAGCTGCAGAGTGTATTTGAGTGTCATTTCTTTTGCGTATGTTTGTATAAAATCTGAGAAAGTGCTCGCCCGTTGATCAGAAAAGGTGACTGAACTGACTCTGTGGTTTCTCCTCTTGGTTTTTCTCCCTTCTTCTCCCCATGCAGACAAGTCTCAAAGTTTCGTTTTCTTTGATGACGGTAAGCTGTGCTAATTGGATGAAAATGTCAGCATCAGCCGCCATGAGGCTGCAATCAGTGGTTTGCTTCTGTACCAATCACCATCAGTATGCCGTTTGTGTTGTTCTCCACTCTCGGGACTGGGTCGATCCATTGAGTCATCAAATGATTACAGGCACCAGCCATCCCTCCCGTGTCACAGATATCGATGACTCTTCAGCTGCCCCTCAAATCAACGTGCTCTCTGTCCAGTGGACTCATTGTCCAATAATGTTATCAGTTCTTTTTGTAAAGCCCTGTGAACCCCCCCCCCCCCCCCCAAAAAAACCCCAGCTGGCTCTGTGTAAATACTCCAAAGTGAATTCAAAGTGACAAAATGAATACATCCATTTGATTGAGATTGAGAGGATAAGATTCCTTTGGAGTTATGTCCTTGGTAGAAAGAAATGTATCCTCTATGTTTTGGAGAAATGATATTCAGGTAATTCTTTTCAAACTGGTTTTGTAATTGGAATTTAGCTAATTTTGCCAGATATGCAGTACTTGACTTTGATCTTGTATCAATGTAGGGCTTTGGTTTATTTATCATTAATGAAATTAGTTTTTATGCCGGCGGGTAGAAGATTCCAATTGACAACCTCTCTAGATAACAAGGTTTCACCATTGACCCAGTCCTAGTGGCCCTTTCATCGCCATGTGACATCATAGCATCTGTGTCCTGCATGGTGATTGGCTATGATGGATACCTAATATACAGTAAGTGTTTCATCTGCCACAGCTGTACGGACCCCTCCTGTGTTTTAATCACTTCCTTCAAAGTGACCTCCACAAACCACGCTTTGAAGGAAACCAATCATTTCCCTTTTTTGTGCGTGTGTGTGTGCGTTTATGAGTGTGTTTGCTGGCATGTCTACTAATGGTTGAGACCACAGTTGATCCTTAAAACAGTAAGATCAGAAGGTGTTATTGAGGTCACCTCTGAGTGTAAGGAGTCTCCTCCTTGTGGCCCTTTCACACACTTACAGAGAAAGAGGTTCTGAGGTTCGACTAGCAAGTCAGCCAGAAGAAATATTAACATCACTGGTTTTTTTGACTGGTTTAGCATATTTATTCATTCGTCTCTCCCTTATTTGCGACAGACTGCATTATCCTCGTGCAATTTACAGAACGTGCGATCTGTTTTTCTCCCCTTCAACCAAACTGTGTGGATAATGCAGTTAAAGAATTCACCAAGAGTCACGAAAGATCAAAGGGGGCAATCCAGCCATCCAGTCTTGCCTTCCTCCATATATTTCCATCTCTTTCCATTGAAGTTTGTCACATTTGATATGCTGCGTGTGAGCATCTGTGATATATTTTTTCCCCTTTGTGTGTGGAAAAAGCTGTGTTTGCGCACCAAAAGCTGACGAAACCGTGCAGAAATCTTCACATAATTGACAAGAATCAAACCTACATGTCTTAATTAGTCTACCACTCGATCACATCAGCGATCGTTGCTCACACACTTCCTCTCGTCTAACATCCAAGGCAGGTTTGTTCACCTCAGCCTGTGATGTAACATACAGTGTACTGCAATGTCAGTTTACAAAGGAGGCATGGAAGGAACAATGTTTGGATAAGGATGTCAGCAAAGGAAAGACACATTCACGCTGGATTAAACTCTCCTTTGACTTCCATGTGAAAACTGTGTTTTGCCTGTTGTTACTTTACTTGGATATTTGAGCTTCACTGTGCAGAATGATGTCTGTTCAGTTTGATACTAAAGTACTGTTTCCACATTAAATCTCAGTTTAAGACGTAGCAGGATTTGGTGACGCCATAACAGTTTTGGGCCCCAGTCGTGGTCCAGTATGCAACTTACACAAGTGTGATGTGTATTCATAGACTCTGTAGATGTTGTTTTATGAATCTTTAACACGGTAATTTAACTCTTTGTGGGGAAAAAACAACAACATGGCAAACACAAATTATTATTCCAAGCAGATCCTTTTTATGTCTTAAATCTGGTCTGCAGGGGATTGTTAAAATAATTGCACTCCACAGTGATTGCGAGGACAGTAACAGAGATTTATGTGTCTGATTAGAGGCGACTTTGCAGGCCGCTGCTGTTAGCTCACGTAATTTATGTTTTCAATCCAACTCACACCAAATCCAATCTGAAGTGTCAGGCCTGATGCCACTCAGCTAATACAAGTGTACCTGTCAGTGCTCTTTCTTTTCCTTAACTAGAGCTTTACTTCATATATACTTCATGCAAATAGATGCAAAACCATGTCAACCAATGAGACTGATGTTCAGTTCACGTTTACCATTTATATGTATGAATTACAGTTTGCTAGCAATCTTTCATTTAGACAAAAGAGTTTAGTAAACTCTTTGTCAGTACCGCCAAGTCCTAATAAATGTACTTCCTGGGAGACTGCGGCCTGTGTAAACAGCTGGATTGATTAAGCTCGGAGCATATCTGTTCCACCAGATGATGTGAGAGGGACTCGAGAATGACATGCCGTTAGTCTCATGTTTGAGATCACATGTAAGTCTCAGACATCACACACATGATCGTGAATTTGTTTGTCATATATTGAGAACTATGTATAGAGGGGGAAACCCCCAGGTAACACGTACATGACAAGTAAAGGCTTTAAAATATTAAATTACTTGCAAAATCAGGAAGCGCTGCGAGCATGAATTACACCTCCAGACCTTCAGGTTATAAATCATGTTGTTTTAGTAACAGTGATATTTGATCCGTGATGCTTTGCTCTCAACACTGAAACTATCCCACTCAGAAAAGACACTGGGGTCTTTTGGCTAGCAGTGTTAGCCGTAATCTCTCTGGGGTGGTCTGACATTGGCCACCTTGTCTGTTGATATGAAAGAGCACGATCGTCTTCCTCTCTTTCTGTGTCTTCCTCGTCTTCACATTTGCTCCCCTGTAATGTAACATCTGTCTCCTCTCTTCATCTTTTAATCTTTCTTTTGTTCTGTTTGCATCTCTCTCACACTCTTTCCATCCCTCCCCTCTTCTCCTCCCTGACGTCAATGAGAAATTGGATGGTTTTTGATTATTACATGGCTGTCAGGCTTACTGCTATTAATTGAATTGAATCCCAGTCCATCTCCTCCACTTCTCTCCCTCTCGCTTTTCTTTTCATCTTGTCTCACTCTCGTTTTCCTTGTTTGTCACATTCTTTGTTTTTTTGTGGTTTTTTTGTTCCTTTGGTCCCTCTTTGCTCCTGTTTCTCTTGCTTCATTTTTTCCTTTCTCTCGCTCTGCATGTTTCCTCCTTCCTGCTCTCTCTTATATTTTATTTTTCTCTCTGTGTCTCCCTCGTCTCCTCCCTCCCCCTTTACTCTCTTCCACCCCACGTGCATGATTTTCTCCCTCCTTGTCAGTTTCTTTCTCTACAGGCTTCTTTTTATCCTTTCTTTCCCTCTTACTCTTTATCTACATGCTCGCTCTCTCTCTTTCTCTCCCCCCTCTCTTTTTTTCTCCTGTCTCCCCTCCCTCCCTTTCTGGCTCTCTCACTCCTTGAGCACTGTGATACTGTTGTCATGGTGACGCCCATCATTTTCTGGCATGAATGGAGGATACTTTATTGATGAGACGGCATGGCAGAGAAAGAGAGAAAGGGAGAGAGATGGAGAGAAAGACAAAGAAACCACTGGCAGGGAAAATCCAAATGATATGGAAATGATCGTCCTCGCTGCTTATGATACACAACATTTCCACCCTGTCATTCGCTTCGTACTGATGAGTCAAAGAGGACGTTGCAAACCAAAGCACACTGAATCTTCTTTAGGGGTTAGGAATCGCCTGGGCTGCTGAGAAAATCCCCCTGAACACCATTATTCATCTCTCTCAGCGTGAGAAGGGAGATTCCTCTTATTAGGAAGCAACAAGCTACTTTCAGCAGTGCCCCGAGTTTAATGTTTAATGATTTATACTGTGCAAACATGGCAGCATAATGAAATGTGTTGGGGTTTTTTAATCTGCGAACATGAGCGTTGGTGTTTTCTGGGGCTGGATGGACATCGTTATTGGCTTGTCATGGTGCGGTGTTTGCACACATTGCAGACCGGCACCATGGTCTAAAGCAGAAGGCAAGCTTGTTAGACACTTCTGATGTAGACATCATATTGAGAGGCTTGGCACAGAAGAAGAGGCTCTAGATTTCTACTGAATGTTCTGGGCGTTTGGCTGACACCATTAGGCTAGATAAAGAGATCCAAGCCAGGTTTTATTTTTAAATGCATAAATATTTAAAATGTAAACATTACAGGCTCTTATAAATGTGGTAGTGAACCTGTAACTATATATTTTAGCTTCAGCTTCAGTGAAGGGATGAAGGCACACACGGAAAATGAGTTGTTGTAGACTTCAGGGCGATCCCAGCTAACTTATGTTTGACCTCTGACCTTTCCCCTACAGTCCACTTGCTGTCAGAGACGATCCAGGGGGTGACAGCCACCGCCACCGGGATCCAGTACCAGCAGTCCTGGCTCTGCATCCTGTAAGCCGTGTGTGTGTGTGTGTGTGTGTGTGTGTGTGTGTGTGTGTGTGTGTGTGTGTGTGTGTGTGTGTGTGTGTGTGTGTGTGTGTGTGTGTGTGTGTGTGTGTGTGTGTGTGTGTGT